>JAQIBA010000029.1:829943-952648 GCA_028293925.1 Brueelia nebulosa | reverse complement strand
TTTCAATTCACATTCAAATTTATCAATCTTAATTTATTTATCAATAATAATTTTATTTATCATATAAATTAAATAATTTAAATGATAGATTAGTAAAAAAGTCTGTAAAATTCATAATACAGAAAAAAACTGCAAATTTTCCTTCGTTGGGTCGAATTTTCTTCTTTCTAATGAAACCTTTATCAGTAGTTCCCCCCCCCCCATGAATTTGACTTGGATGTCACCCCAAACAGTTTCTTCTGGAGACTTCGGATTTTCAACTTCAAACTGAGGAAAAACTACGTAGAGGTGCACGGGTTTAAAGGTCGACGTGTCACTCGGGACAAAATTATGTATAAAACAAGTTCTTTAACGAATTAAGCTTTCCCGGAGAAATGTTTTTAATGGAGGAGGATTAAAGCAATGAAAAAAAAAGTACGATTTTGTTTTTTTTTTAAAAGGGAAAAACCACAGTCGTAAAGCTACCTAAAACGTTTTTTGTTTTTGCGACAGTACTTAGAAGTCTCCCGTTATTCTGTTGACCAAGAATGAACTGGACTCTTCCCTGGGGAAAAAAACTCAGAAGCGAGCTGGGAATTTAAATTCTCAATTTAGTACTGCGATTTGACACTCGACCTTTCAACGGACAGTCCTTTATTTAAAAAAAAAAACACAAAAAAGAGGAAATATAAGTAAAAGGGCTTCTCTTACAGGAGAGTACAAAATTAACTTTACAATCCCGAAAAGATGGGACCAATTTAGAGCCACACAACAACACCTTCAATCCCCACTTTTAATTAAATACAATTCTACCATTTATTTTCCTGTATTAATTAGCGGTTACCCTATTACGCTAATATTTCAATAGAGAAACAAGATGAAAAATTAATAGTTTCGCATTGTTCCTATACTTTCTATTCCGTGTCTCAAACACTCAGCAGTCCCATAATTACTGAATAAGCTCGAAGTGATAACATGAAGTCACGATAAACGTAAACAGTCACGTTTAGTAGATATTGTTTTTCTCACCGTTTTAAAATTCAATCTGCTGTTCTTTGGGGGAATCCCGGAAGTAAAAAAAAGAACATCACATACAAACCCCCAATCAAGGGGTTGGTGAGTTTCTAATGATAGTTTTCTTTATACTGTATTTGCACCCACTTAACGTGAAGGAAATAATCTTAATAGTGACTTAATTATTATCATCTCCAGAAATACTATAAGAGCGGACACATAAAGGTTATAAAATTAGGAAACAAAGGTAAGAGATAGTTTGGGGAACACCTAAGGAGAAGTTAAAGATGAGAAAGAAAAGCTTTGGGAAAAAATTTTAACTGAAATTTGCATCCCTCATTTTATTCAAACGCTGCGTCGAGTGTACCAAACTGGAAGAAAATGTAAACATCTACGTCAACGAACTTCAAATGCTGTTTTTCAAGGCAGCGTAATGATTCTCCTGTTATTTCCAGCGGGGAAAACCACCTCGTCGGAAGGCAGTTCGCGACAACCCTTGCACTTGAGCACCACTCCATCCCCGTTGGCTTTCACTTGCAACTCGCACTGATCACATTCCGCGCACAAAACGTTCCCCGTTTCCGCGGGTGCTCTCCATTCCGACTCCCTTTTCTCGGCGACGCAGCCTTTTCCGCTATTCTGCACTGGGTTGCACTGTTCCCGATGTCTACCCTTTCCAACGCCTTTCGACTTGGCCGCCATTTCCTTGATGAGCTCGAGTTCTCGCCGACAAAGTTCATCTTCCCTCGTCTTTTTTTCGCACTTTTCTCTTCCTGTGGACTCGTAATGAACTTTCACGGGAAGGGGATTATCGGTTTCTTGCTCGGAGGAACAGCTTTTGTGACGGTTGCTGGACCCGAAGTCAGCATTCATTTGTTCTTTTCGAGGGTCCCTACTTGGAACTTTAAAACAAAAAATTCATCAGAGCGCTAATATTGGCCGGAAATTCCCAATAAATGTCTCTCCTTTTATCCGAACAATTAAACACCTTACATAAAAATACTAAAAGAGTCAATAATGAGAAGAATGCATCTGTGTCCTTAAAGTATACAAACGGTGGCCAAAAAAGTATACAAAATGTTGAAATACAAACACGCCCCATTTCTGTTCCTGAAAATGCCCTTATGGTTTTTTTCAACAGAAGCTTACTCGCAGGGAACTTACTTCTCCTATTTAATCTCAAAGTTAGTACGTAATAAATTTTTATTTCAAGAATCTCAAATGCTCGTAAAATTGTAATAGTGAAAATATAGCAGTGAAATTCGAGGGTTGAATAAAATCATAAAAGCACTGGAAACGAAGAATTTAAAGCCCACTAAAAGCTTCAGTTTTAAAAACCCCGAGAAGAGAAGCTGTTTTTCGAAAATCTCAAGGAATCAAAATGGTATAACAACAAAAGAACAGGTCCCGACTAAATTTTAAAAAACCGAATTGACTGGAAATCATTATTTTAATTTATTCAACGGGAAAATTTCGGGATGTGGGCTCTTAAAATTATTTGCTTTTGGAAAAGCGAAAACAGGTTGCTTCGTTAATGACGACATCGAAAATGCTTTTATTCTTACCGTAATCGCATAATACTCCTGAATTTTGAAAATGCTTTGGGGACACCAATAACAGATATAAAATTAATAAAATATTTGACAGTTTCATCACTGAAAATTTTGTTTTTATAATTCCGAAAAAAAATGCTGAAAGGTTTTAATTGATATTTTTGTTTACATCCCCTTTGTTTATTATTATTCTCAGGGCGGCAAAATTTAATCGACAAAAACCCAAACTTTCAATCTCTTAAACAAACGTACCTGCGGAAATTTTCCCACTGCCCTTTCGATGCAAAATCAATACCGATTCGGGACCATTGTTACTCACGCGTACACAAACTCACAGAAGTGATGAAACAATTCATGTCAGGCGTTTGGTTCGTAAGAAAAGGGGAGTGCCTTTTTAAGGGATGAATAAAAAGAAAGAAAAGGTTAAGTCACCTAGCAACCTTACGTCATGCCTCTCAGTTGATTTTTAATTAGAATTTTCCCGAAATGTACAATCGGACACACACACTCAACCGATGACCCGAAGTGCAAACGAACTTTTAATGCAGAAATAAAAACTTTCTCAAGTACATTACGACAAAACTAAATTAGTTACATTTTTTCTCTCTTCAGACTTTTTATGTCTTTTACTAAGAGCTTTCCCCGATATCTTTGACCCCATTGCAGACTAAACTACCTTAAATTGGGCGTATTTTCTTTCAATTTAAGTTTTTTTCTCTAACGATATACCCTTTGTCAAATCTCAGGGGTTCGTTCTCTGACAGATAAAACGGCCAAAGTTACTTCCTCTTGTACAAGAACCTTTCCGTATTTTTTGTTGTGATTGGTATTATGCCTATTATCGATTAAAATATTTTTATCCGACATTTTTCGAACTCTTATTATTACCCTACGCCATTTAAGTTAAGGATTTCCGAATGTGTCAGCGATCATATCCGTCACTAACCGAATTTTATAATACAGTGATGGCCAACTTTTCATAATATGGGGGCCAAAGTTGAGTTTGGTGTGATTTGGAGGGGCACAACATATGCGAAAATTAAATATGGATTTTTAAAATTAGTTTTTACTCTCTTCTCATTTTCCCCTTTTCTCTTTCTTCTCAGTTTCTCCTCTTTTCTTTCTCTTTTCTTTCTCTTTTCTTTCTCTTTTCTTTCTCTTTTCTTTCTCTTTTCTTTCTCATTTCCTCCTTTTCTCCTTTCCCCCTTTTCTCTTTTCTTCTCGTTTTCCCCTTTTCTCAACGTTCCTGCTCTCACGGCTATTGCCTTTGCCTCTTTTTTCCAGCTTTACCCTTTTTACATTTTTATGGGAGCAGTCCTTTTGACTTATATCACCGAATGGATCCGAAAGCGTTCGCGTAAAATTAAAATTTTGCCGAAAGGTAATAAAGAATTTCAAATTGAAGTTATTCTAATATTAGAATAACCCTTTATTTAAAAATGAAAATGGACTAAAATCACCAAATACGTATGTGAATATAAGAATAAAAGACCGGGCCACATGCAACACCTTCACGGGCCATAGGTTGGCCATCACTGCTATAATAGATTGTTCACCCATTTAACTCAGACGGATTTCCGATAAATTTTCCACGAATGTTTCCAAAGATAACGTAGTATCCTGTCAAAATAATCTTCACGTTGTGCTCAGGTAACTAAATTAAAAGAAAGCAAGAGGTTGCACATGGATAAAATAAAAACAGTCCTTTTAATTTGTTAAAAAAGAATTATAAAGTTGTCCGAGGAAGAGTCCGGCATTTACGGTGCTGATCTGATTGCTAAAAACGTGTGAAAAAATTCAAAGGGAACGAAACCCACTTTTGAAATTTGACGTCTCCTAAACGGCTTGATTAATTGCTGCAGAAATAACGGAAAAAAGGGGTGTAAAAATTTATGTTTAATTAAGGGATTATTAAGCACTGCACACTGTTTGTACTGTCCGTTCGAGAATTATGGGGAAAAACTTCCGCCTGAGTGAAATTCAAATTTAGGATTTTTATTACTGCTAAGAAGAACCGCCGATCTGCTGTTTCCGCCACAGAAAGTAACAGTATGAATTTTAAAAACCCGCTTAAGAACATTGTTTTTTTTTCATTCTGACTCAAAAGTACTTTGACAATACCAAATTTAATACTTTCTTAGTTAATTACTTTATTAAAAGATTTTATTGTGGTTATGTGTTATTTTAGGGTTGTTTTATATAGTTATCATTATATTAATAATATATTTGTCGGTATTAAAATATAAAAAACGTAACATTGTTTTTAGTCTTCTGCTTTTTCTTTAATATTCTCAGTTAGTTCTATTATTATTAAAATAAACTCTTTGTTTCTTCTGCTGTTTAATTAATATTAAATAACTATAAATGGACTGTTGTGGAGCATTTTAATGAAAGCCAATGAAATTTCATTTTGTATGTAACTCATAACGGGAGGAAAAGCAATAATTTTGTATTGTCAAAATACTTTTGAGCGCTACTGTATATATTTTTAACCCTTTGCGGTCGTATGTCTGCTCTCAGTCACCACAGCAAGGAACTATACGAATATATACGATTCTTATACTGTATGCATTCCTATATTAGTTTAATTCTATTAAACCTTTTCATCAACTAATACGATGCTCCATCGATTGGAGATAATGTAAATATATTTATAATTCTAAATTGTATTTATCAGTAATTAGAGATTCTCTTTGTTAAAATATGACTAAATATTAGTGAATATTATGTATATGTATCCCTGCTCTTTCCAAAGAAATTAATTCCGACCAATAGATACCCATATCCAAATCTTATACCACCGCGAAGGGTTAAAAATTTCTTAATTTCTACAATAAGACTTGGAAGTAATTATTGTTGAGTTTCAGTTATTTATGTGTTCAAATTAATTTTTCTTTCCTGGCGATTATTTTGGCGTTTTATGTATAACAAATAGGATTTAAGATTAGGTTGACTGTGGTTGTAGATTTATGGCAGCAGACATCAAATGCACTTAATAATGTGTCAACATTTTTTTGGAACAAAAATTTTTTTTGGGGGGAAAAAAAGACATTCCAGCCCGTTTTACATTTCATCGCAGTTAATTAATTCCCCATACAATTCATCCTCCCGTTCTTTTTCATTGTTAAAAAAAAAAAAAAATACGTCAGAATGAAAGAAGCGGAAACTTTAATGACACACCATATTCGAAATAAATTTCATAAATCCCTTATATTGCTTACTAAAAACTTCATCTTGAGTCTTTTTATATTCTCTTTTTTTTTACATAATTTAGTTTCAACGAATTTCAAAGATGCCGGAGTTCTGATTGAGTTAAGCCTTATGATTCAATTATGAAAATAAATAAAAAAAATTTCGTGCTTCTACTACTCAACCTTTCAGTGAACCTTTCCCCCTTCCCTCCCCCCCGCAAACAAAGGCTATTTTCCCTGCATACTGTTTTGTCATAAATGATTACCTCAAATTTTTCCGGAGATGTTGCCGCTGTCAGTGGGAGACGCAGTACATCACTTTAATCCCGGATCGAAAGAGTAATCCTTGAATCTCTCCCACAGACAACCAACCCCCCCCCATCCCCTTTCCTTAAGAAAAACCTTCTTACCCCCCGAAAAGGTTTCTCCAGACTGTGTAAATATTTTACATACTCTCTTCAGTTTAGAATTTCACGTGAACCACCCACGTTGCTTCTAATTAGGAAATGTTATTACTACTTTTTTTTTTTTTTAATTTCCGACCTTCCAAAGGTGGATTTAAGCTTTTTTAATTTTTTTTTTTCAACGGGAAAATCCTCACGAGATAAAAACCTAAAAATAAAAGCAAAATTCATTAAAATATCGACAAAAAAAATTTGATTAACTGACTAAGAGGCCCTGAAAGTCTCAAAATCGGTTTTTTTTTTTAAAATTACTGTCGATTTATTTGATCTTATTTGTGACCTTCCCTTATTCGTGTGAGTGGACCATTTTTCTTTGCTTTATTTTTTTTCTGTTGTTGATTCTCTCCCCCATAAACATTCTCCCTCCCGTGGCGAAACTTTTTTCCTAAACTTCGGAAACTACTTTTTTGTTTCCCGCGGATAAACTCACTCATTTTCGTTTCTTTCAACGGAAAGTTGAGACATTGATCAGAATATTCGGGGGGGAAAGTGCAGATTTGAGATTTTACTAATAATAAACCACCCAAGGGTGTTTGTTTTCTTAATATGGTTTTCCACTCCACTGTATGAAAAGCAGGGTAATTAGAAACCCGAAAATCCTAATTTTAAATATGAATCAAAGAAATTATGTAGCGTTAAAGAGGATTTTCAAGTGCGCCATACATAAAGAGTATTTAAAAAACTCTTTCCAACGGGAAAATTTATACTCCGGATATTGTGGTGAGATGATATTAAATTTACAAAAGGCCGGATTCCATAATATCCCACTTATTAGTGTTGTCACATGGAAAAGTGATAACCGCGGTCATCTGAAACTTAAGCATCTTTCCCAGTGTCCCCTCCGATTGAAAAGGTAAAATTTTATTAATTTTTAAAATCACTTCACGGTTTTTATTCGAGGAATTTCGCACCATAGACGTAAAATATGCATTCCGAAACCCGTTTTTGAATCGAAAAATGTTGTGAAATTAAATATCGTGCGTATTTTTCGCATTTTCGGGGAGTTTACTATACACTGAGTTTTGCTAATATGAGTTTTGTTGCAAATAAATAAATATGAATCAACGCAACCCGCAATTCTTTATAGAATCGAATTTTTAGAAACCTTGAAACCGTTTTCTATATCAACTGAAAATAAAAACAGGATACCCCTTTCCTTTCGGGTCGTTTTGCTTTCTCATCGGCTGATAAGGACACTCAAAAAAGTACACGACATGAAGAAACGTTTTAAAGATGTTGACATGATGAACTAACATGGAAGGAGAGTCGGAAAAACGACTGAAATAATAACCCGTGAAAAACTTACGGGCTCATTGCGTTTCGATCACATTTCTTGGGAGTATGGAAAAAATCTTAATCAAATTAAACACGTTTTCACGTACACAATCATACTAAAGTCAATATATTTAAACACTTTACTTTACTACGTCATCGCGACTCGACTCGGGGTAAAATAAGAATAATTGTGATAACTTTCGCCACCCTGAATCAACAAATTGGCTATGTATAAACCGCGGACGAAAGTTTATTTAAAGGCTGATTCTCGCGTTCGACTTCCGATATCGAAGTCTCATGTATAACCTCATTACTTCATTTTAACCCTTTGCGGTCGTATGTCTGCTCTCAGCCACCACAACAAGGAACTACACGAATATATACAAATCTTATACTTTATGCATTCCTATATCAGTTTATACTTTTCCTTTACGTTCGCAGATACATTGTAGAATTCCAAATTGTATATTTATAAATTGTATTTATGAGTAATTAGAGATTCTCTCTTGTTAAAATATGACTAAATATGACTGAAAATTATGTATATGTATCCCTGCTCTTTCCAAAGAAATTAATTCCGACCAACAGATACCCACGCACAAATTTTATTCGACCGCAAAGGGTTAATTTTATATTCTTGATGTGTTTTCCTATGTTCATCGCTTTCTTATTAACCCTGAAGACAACAGATGAAAAAAAAACAAAACGAAAACCGTCGAAAGAATAAATAAACCCTTCAACGAATGACCGGACACTCATCTGAGAGTCTTAAATTTTGGTTATCGAATGCAATTAAAGGGTCGCGATATTTCTTGAAACGTTTTCTTTACTTTTCGGTCCTAACGAAGAACAAAGGCCTTATAAAATAAAGGCTATTTGCTGTCTCGAATTAAAGGCTTTTTCTGTTGGAAAGCACACGGCTTAGGCAAACGATCCCCCTCAATGATTGATTTAATTAGAAAAGGCAAAACGTTTCCTTTTAGTTGTGCATTTGACAACGGAGGGATTCTTTCTTTGTTTTAGTAACGAAGCAATAAGTTCCACGCAATTCGATGTCCCTGGAAAAATTATTAATCTTGTTTTTTTTTCCTGCCCCGATCGGCGAATTCACCGAAAATAATAATTTACACAAAAACACACATCGAGACAGTTAAGACTGGCGTTTGATTGATTAATTACCGCCGGAGATATATAATTTCGAAGCAATTGATGCTTTTTTACGAAAGCTATTACGAAGTTTGAATCTGATCATTAATTCTCCCCCAAGAAAACACCCCCACGCGAAAAACCCATTTCGGGGATGAAGATTTCAAATGCGAATAACAATTAAAAACTTTAACTTTCGAACTGCAAAAATAATCCCCAAAGAATCCCTTAATGCTTCAATCTCCATTTCTTCATTGACTCCGGCCTGTGATTTCAATGAAATATAAGGGAGTCTTTATTTCGCGAGAAAATACTGAAATACACAAATTTCCAAAATTTTAATTAAAAGTTTTCGGAATATCGACCGCAAAAGATAAAAATATTTTTTTGGCAATTTTAAAATTAGTAATCTTCCTCGCGACTTCTAACAAACTGATGCCTTATTTTGTAGTGCTGAATAGCAAGAAACTTAATAATAATATGGGACCGATGGGTTTCCCTCAATTCTTTTAGTAGTCCAGTCAAATTAGCTCAAAAATAAAGGGTTAAGTTATATAAATTCCTAAGAAGCTGAAACTTGGTGAAACTGTTCAGAGTATAATTATGTATTGGTCATTCCATGCGAAATTTCTTCTCTGATTTTCTTCAAATTTTACACAAATATTCTTTAGCATCTTTTATGAGCAGAACTCAATTTTTTCTGCGAAATTCCGTCCGGTTCGCCTGTTATGGGTATTTCAAGAAAAATCACCACCTCGCATTTTTTGGCATTTCATGAAAAACGGTCAATTTCATCCCTCGATTGCGGGGTAAGTATGTGACCCACAGAAATGTGCTTTAGCACCCTAATTTTGCTTTTACTGCTCGTTAAGATGGTGCATCACTCATTCTTGTACGTCTTTCCGATTCCGAGTTGTGAGCCTTTGAATACTCACATAAATTTGGCGCGTCACAGAAAAACACCACTTTTATGTACCCATAACTTTTTTCCACAATCCCGGATAATATCTCGACTTTGCATGTCGACAGTGTATCAAATATGCTTTAATTCAGTTGTGGTTGGACTGTCCCAGCGCCCATATTTCGGAAGATATGGGACTCCAAAAATAGCAGGGAACCAAATTTCACTGATTTTTGCCTATTTTCAGGGCTAATTTTCAAGAGCCACATTTCGCATGGAATGACCCATATAAAATGGCCAAAAATCCTAAGAAATCAGATGTCGGGCGATAATAGAGACAGATTTTAGAAAAAAAAACAGTACAGTTTATTCTTATAAATAAGCTAATTTCCTAATAATCTATTAGTAAAAGAGGGAGGAGTTTGTCGGGGTTATTTACGTCCTTTGGATTCCAAACATATTTTTCACTCATTTGGGAATTTTCACACTAAAAAATTTCCCGTTTCAATCAGCAAAAAAACAAATACCCGATATATATATGAAAAATAATTTTGACACAGTTTTGTTCCGATCGAGACTGTTTATATAAAACTGACCGTCCAATTCGAAAAAAGCACCGCGCCTTTAATTTTTTTCATTTAATCCAGCTTAAGCTGGATGAAAGCTTAAATGAAAAAAAATTATTTTCGAAGCTGAACTGCGCAAAGGTCATCATTTCGGTTAACTCTTTCGCAATTTTACATGAATTACTTCGCAGCTCCAGGCTGTTTTCCTTTCAAAAATTTGCTTATTTGAACAGTTTTTTTCATATTTATCTTTACCCCATACCATCATACAAAAACGCTGGATTTGTTAAGCTGTAAAAATCAATTCCAATGTAATTCTACGCCGTTATTTTTTTAATATTTTATTACCGATTTTGACCGAATTCTTTTCTCATTGAAGTACCGTTTAATTCCACACCGAAAAACAATCTAATGAAGAGCATTGGAATATTAGAAGGCACATGAAAACTTGACGGAAATTTTAAAAAATCAATATCGGAAGCCGTGAAACTGTCATTTAATTTAGAAACTCAAAGGAAAAATTTCGCAACACGACCTATCGGAGACTTTTAATTTTCTCGAGCAAAAACAATACAAAGTAAGCGTCGAAGTCATAAATCTCAACTTAAAGTTAGATATAAGCATTCTTATTTCCAATCAAACTCTAATTTTCATTTAGAAGAGTTATAAATCCCAAATGATTACAACTCTATGTTTTGCTGAGGGGAGTTCTGAATATGAAAAAATTACTGCCAAATTTTGGAGTTATAATTTTCTCCACGGAGAATAATTAATTGCAGCTAAATTATACTGTTCCGTAGTCATTAAGACTTTCCGTATGTTTTAATTAACAAAAATGCAATTCCGCAGTCATCTCTGTATTGTATTTGTAAGTCCTAAATAAGCATTTATAGCTTTAAAATATGATTTATTCGACTTTGAACGAATCGATTGCAATTATTTAATGCAAAAATTTATAAATTGAGGCCCCATTTTTAAAACAATTCAAGCGGAAAAAGTTTTAAGAAAGATTAATTTTGTGCCTTTATTTTTAATTAATGTTCATTTACGCGAAAATTTAAAAATCGCATTAATCACTCGGATTATGAAAATGTTTTAACTGAAATTAATTTTATATTTCCGAAGCTGCGGCGGAAGACTGCCTCGAATTTCTCAAAAGTAAAAACGAAAAGGTCCTCTTTTTTTTTTTATATATATATCGAAGGAAAGCTTATGATCGAGGAGAAAATATGTTAAAGTTTGGAAAATTAAATTTTCCGATTCGCGTTTGCTAAAAGCTTTCGATGTTTTCGAAGCTCTTTTCTATTTTATCGCTTTCACGCGTGCTTAAAAGGTCAAGACGCTAAAAACCGTCGGTGCTCCTCCCCGGGGTCGAGAAGGTTAAAAACCTCCGAGAATGGGTTTTCGAAACTTAACTCGATTACCAGTCAACCTTCTGATTGATTACGAGAAACGGGAGAAGTTAAAAATCCCCAATTTTTAGCATCAAGGCCGAATCCGAATCCATTTCGACGGGATCGGACTGATCCTTTCAAAAAATGGATTTTCTTTGGGAGGGGGAAACATATGGTGTACCATTGAGAAACAATGGAATGATCCGAGTAAAAGGATCCGGGCAAAACTACCCAAAAAAGCCCGGCCAGTTTTTACGGTATTCAATATTTTGTAAACCCTTTCAGTTAAAAGCAATACTCTTTGAAATGAAAACTCCGAGTCCCCGTCAAAACGTATTACATTACCGTATTCCGGACCGAAATTTAATCAAAATTTATGAAAATCTAATAATTAAATAAATAAAATACAATGGCTTTAAAACTTATTAGGGGAAAACAGTGATCCCGCAGATCGGAACACCTTTTCACAGATAACGGTTTTTCTCTTTAGGCTTCTATCAAACCGTCGTCGCATTTTAGGGCACTAAAATCACAGATTATGACCTCGAGATTGTGATGGATTCACTGATAAACCGAGCAAGTAACAATGCGCTCTCAGTAATAATTTCTTCGCTGTGAAAAGCGCACTAACTGACCCTAACATTCTGCCGCTGAAAGTAACACCCCACGGTAAGGGTTTTTGTGTACCCCATTGACAATTTCAATAACGTATGTTGCCTTTCTCATTCGGGGTATTCAATTAGACTGGTTGGAAAAGTCTGAGACTCGGTTGGGTGTATTCCAACAACTTTTGTTCTGCTCTTTTCCAATGAAACCTAAACAATTCTAACTCAGAAAGCACAAGTTTCTTAATTTTCTACCGTTGCGTTTCTGTTTGTGTTGTTGAATACTATTAAAGTTCTGCATTTGTGTTTGTGCTTTTTCGACCCCATCATCGACCTGCTATGCAAAAACCCATTCGTAAGAAAAATAATTATTAAAGAATCACCCGACATGGAAGAGTTAATCGGCATTATTTAAAGTGATCAAAGCAGGACGCCGCCTACGGAACTTCTCTAACTGATTCTTTTCGATGACGCCAAAGCGATCTCCCGAAAATTGGCACGGGAGTAAAGATTTAAAACAATTAACACTTAATTTTTTGACCGCGCCAAAAATTAAATCATTCCGTAAACTTCCTCTCTCTCCTAAAAAAGTGAAAAAATTTGATTTTTAACGTTTACGTTTTTCGATGACTTTTCACTCAGATTGGCAAAATTTGGCTGAAGCAATGCTCCCCAAAATTACTCAAGGCAAAAAGGCCATAAATAATTTATCTAATTGTAATTAAGGATTCAGAATTTAGGCAATTTTCTCCGGATTTTCAATGAATTATTCAAAACAAATATACGCAGTGGAACACAGCTGTGAGTGTGCAGCATTCGATACACCATTGGGTTAAGAGAGAAACACATCAAAAAAAAAAATCGTTAGCGGAGTATTATATATTTATCGACTGCAGACGGACTTTGCAATTTGTGGAAATGTTCACGGCATTAAAAAAACACTCAACAAAACCCTTTTCTTTTACCCTCGACCCCTCATAGATGACCATTCAAACCCTCCCCGAAAAACAATATAAAACCGGAAAATTCACACCGAAATCAACACACGCTGAACGAACAACCCTTAATGAAATGAAGGGAATTAACTAACAATTAAAAGTAAACCTACAAAGGGATTCTTTTTCTAATTTTCAAATTAACTTATTTCATGTTGAATTTCTCCAAAACGGAAAAGAAACTTTCTGGAGAGAGAATGTCTTCATTTAAATTAATTTCGATGTTGTTAAATTTCTGAGGGGATGACTGTGAAGGGGAGGGGGGGGGGGTGAGAAGCAGGAAGTGCGGGTAAGCGTTTAAGGTAGAAGATTCCAAACCTCGAAATTGATTTCCCGAGGAACTTCATTAAATTCTTAGAATTGTGAGTCAAAACGAATATTCCGAGTTTTCCTCGCGTGGGTGAAGGTTTCCATTTCCCATTTTTTTTGGGGGGGGAAAGTGATAGGGTTGAAAAACTTCTGCATTTTATGCGAGTTCTGAAGATTCCATTTTAAGAACAAATGGTCATTCAGAGCGGGAAAGCTTCTGCCTGGAAATCCTGAATTCCGATCGGATGGGAAAATGAAGAAAATGTGGGGGAGGCAATAATAGTCAAAAAGCTCGACAATCGCGTGGCTTCTTTTTCAATTTTTGAAACGGAAGTGCAAGAAGGGGATCCGGTTTGACACCGGTCCAAGATTTTCAGCTGGTCGCTCAGTCTCGATTATCTTCTTATTTATTTTCACCTTTTGCTTACGTAAAAATGGAAATCCTTGATGTGATTGTTTTTAGCTTTCAATGGCGGACAGCAAACGGAGTTTGGGAAGCAGCACAATGAGATTCGCACTCTACAACGGTCGCCGAAGAGCAGAATATAAACTATTTCGGTTTAACAAGTTCAGACGACTGACAAAAAACTTTTCCAATTTCGAACGGTTTTAAAAGCGTCGGAATGTTTTCTCGATTTGTGTTTCCGGCAATTCCCAAACGATTTCGCCCGTTGAGTGGTGGCACTCATCCGGTTTTATTTTTCAATGGGGTGAGCCCGCAGCCAACGTAAGGGAAGACTGTTGTTAGATCCGTTCGTCACCGGCGATTGTATCGACATTTGATTAGTATTTCATTAACAAGGTTTCGGATGTAACGAGAGCGAAGCAGAGCAGGAGAGGAAACAGGGAGCCGAGCGTTAATTAGTAGCAACCTTTAATTAAACAAGAAAATTTAATCCCTTTTGCGCCAAATTATCTTTTTCCCATTGTTTCTTCTTTATTCATTTCGTACTCTCTTCCCTTTCTTCCATCTCAGTTTGCTTTACAAGCCTTTTAATTTGTTGACTTAGAATTGTGCTCGTCTTATTATTACGTTGTTTTTAAGAGATACTGCAATGAATTATTTTTTATCTTCATTTTGTTCGGATACAACTAATAAACGCGGCCGATATACAGTTCATGGAATGAGCAATTCCAATGATTAAATTAGTAAAACCAAACACACATTCCCACGATAGTCGAGTGTCAATAGGCAGGTTAGTGCGATAACATTGTTAGTTCTATGGAGGTCTTCCCGGGAATAGTTCCAAACCCCAATTCCTCCACTTTAACGTCTTTCCCGTCTTTAAAACAGCCATTCGAGAAAAAAAAAAAAAACAATTTTTCATAATCTCGAAAAATACTTGTTCCGGAGTGTAAACGGTTTTTAATCTCCAATTTTGAGTGACAATCAAACTTTTCCATTATTACTTTTATGCGTGAAATTTGAATTTCAGATTTTCAACGAATCCAAAAGAAATTGGATGATAAAAGTAAACGGAGTAAAGAAAATTTTTTTCTCTTTCCCTCGGTTTTGTTTCTCGATTCTAACGCATTGCGATTTTTCAACGCGAGGTCATCCGGATGATTAATGTCAAGAAAAGAGAAACCGATTATATTTTTCTTTTTTAGTCCGCATTCGAGAATAACGAAAAATTTTCTATCATCCATGTCGGCGGTTTTCCCAGAACGTGAGCCTTTTCTTCCAAGGACACAACTCCTCGGAAAGATAAATTCATAAAAAGATTTCCTTCCGGTTTTCCCCTCCGGGAAGTCCAATAAAACGAAGGGTTTAGAACGGAGGGGGGGGGGGGGAAATATTTCACCTTTATTTACTCTATATTCTGTTGGTTCCGAAAGCCTGGAGAGAGAAAAAAAATCCCCCTCGGAAAATTATCATCGAGAAACTGCTGCCCTCACCCACCCGCCACTAAGTCAATGAAATCAATAAAAATCTATTAATTAATTGATGCCGTACGGAGCAAACACTTTCTGCTCCCCCCCCTTTCCCACCCCCTCCCGCCCCTGACGTAATTTGATCGCTCGCAACATCCCTCTGTTTCACGAATTTAATTCACTACTCTCAATAATAACTTTCACTTTACTCAGATAAGGCTGATAAAAAAGCCTTGAGGATTCAATGCTCTGCAGGATTCGTAGTGAGTGTCATGTCGTGCGTTGTATTTTCTCAACCGAGAAGGGAGTGAGTGCGTTGTTTAATGATCCCCGCAAATCAACATTCGCTAATTTTATCTTAAAACTATGGATTTTTACGGGATGTGCAATAAATGGACTCTGGTTTTCCCGATAAGCATCGGGAGGTGCTACTTAAATTCCTTGGCACCGCACTCTTGAATTTTATCGGTTTCATATCCATGGTCTTAGTTTTGAGAGAAGAGAGCACTGAAACCTAATCTCTGTTTCATTCGATTTCTCACAACAGATATGGATCGGCCACTTGTTACTCTTTGGAGAGCTTTTTTTTCCTCTCTCTCTCTCTCTCTCTCTCTTGAAGTAACAATCCCTACAGCTGCGCACAAAAGATGGAAATCTTTTCTAACCGAGAACACAATAATCCCGAATTATTATCTAAAAATTAGATAATATTGAAAGAATTTTTTCGCTTTCTGATAAAATCATTAAAAAAAAAACTTTATCGCTTTTACTCTTATTTTTTTTTTTTATCAAATTATTTCCATTTTTTTGAGTCCCTTTTTCAAGGGACACTTGGGTGAGATCACACAGTTTTGTGTTTTCTTTAGTCCATCTTTTTTACGGGTTAATCTCTCAACCCTCAACCCCCGATAATTAGTGAGCTTTTGTTTTTGGAACCCCTTTTGTTCGGAATAAATTAAGTGAAAGTCACGAAACAAATAATGATTTTCTTTTTTTTCTACAATGAAAAGGTTCTCGTGAGAAATGCGGATGGAAATTAATTTTTACCCAATTATCGATCTCACTTGATTGCTTTCCCTCGTCTTGAAAGCAAAATTCCCGAGTTGGAACGAAATCAAAATGGCCGGAAAAATCGGAAAGTTTGTGGTGCATCTCAAGTTATCATCGAAAGCGTTACATATTTGTGTCGATATCGCGACCCTAATATCGAAGACTGAGCGGTAATTTTTCCGTGAAACATTAATGAAAAAAAGTGAAAATCATTTTTTATTTGACATTTTTTCACCCTTTCGCTTTCTTCCCTTTTTCAAAATTATTTTCGCTTGAAAAGATAAAAAATGTTTTCAAGTATTTCCACATTCGTCTTATGATTTTTACGATCGAATATTTTCTGACTGGAGACGAAATAATATTTCCCAGTAAAAATAAGCCTTTGCCTTTTTTCCCCCTTAAAAAGAAAGCGTTGTACCCATAACAGGTGGTTCAAATAAGTTCAAAAAAAGAACTGAGTTTTTTTATAACACCCATTTTTAAGATTTATATGTGTGAACGTACCATAATCAATGTTGGAAATATGTCCCGAGGAAGAAATGGCAACGCACTCCGGTCCGGAATCTCGTCGGTGAAAGGCTCTTACAATGACCTGCCAAAGAAAAAGGAATAAAATATTCAACTCCTTCTGCGAGAAGGGTTCCGAGTCGAGTTCAGCCTCCGATCTGTACATTATTGAGCGCAGACTCTGAAGGAAGATTTCAAGAGGAAAATTTCAGGCAGAAAGAAAAAGCGCCTCTCCTCATAAAAGCGTAATGCATTGTCAAAAGACGGAAGAAATTAAAGCTCCTTAACTTTTTCTGCACCTCCCAAGACTTTCCCTGGTTCTCTCGTCCCTCCTCACAAATTTTTCCCACTCTCCAATGAGTATCCCTTTTTCGATTACAACTCATCACGGATCTGAAAAGCTCACTTCGTTCACACAGAGTTTTACGACAACTGAATGCCCCCCTTTCCTAAGCTCAAGTGGGGATTAAAAACCGATTTTATAGATAACCGGGGCTGAAGGGAAAGATTTGATTGGCTCCGCTTTTCAGGCTCCGAAAGGATACAATGGATTAGAGTGTGAACGAAGGCATCGAAACGAGACACGTGATATAACAGTCTCAATTTTTTGTGAGACAATTTACTGAATAAATAGTGTCATATCTTTTATAATTTCCCCAATTCTTCATCTTCTGCATTTAAACCCCACAACTTTCCTTTATAAATTTTATATGTGTATAAAACTGATGGCGAAATTAGAAATACAATATCTTAGAAACGATGTAAATGAAAAATAATAAAAATGTAGTAAATAATAATAAATATTATAATGACGGAAAGAGATTCAGGACTGAAAAGTATTACGAGATAAAATCAAAGACAAGTTCAGAGAAACAGTAAAGAGGAAAGAGAAAAAAGAAGAAAGGCTGTTGATTATAAATTATTTATATAAATTTTATTTATATAAAACTGATGGCGAAGTTAGAAATATAATATCTAAGAAACGATTTAAATGTAACGATAGTAAAAATAAGAAAAATATAATAAATAATAATAAATATTATAAAAAAGAGATTCAGGACAGAAAAGTATTTTTCAGGACAGGACAGGACAGGACACAGAGCGAAAAGAAGAACATAGTAAAAGAATGAAGGAATATTGGGGAAAAAGGAAAGAGAAAAAAGAAGAAATGCTGTTCAAATGATCGTGGTCCATATATAGGCCGAAACGAAAAGAAAAAAAATATACTATAATATATAAAAATATGTAAATGCATAATCGACTGCCCGCAATCACAATTATGGGGAAAAATGTTGTGTCAGAACACTTTTTTAAGTAAATTTTCCTTTGATAAACATTTCGGTGCATGTGACTTTGAGCTCCCTTCGTTTAAACATTTTTCGAGAGAAGGCCTTTGCACTCAACTCGAAGCGAAAGCTCTGAAAGTCGCCCTAAATCCCAACGCATTGTAACTCGCGACATTAACATAATATAATAATTACAGGCGTTATGAGGTAACGATGATAAAAGGAGCTGCACACGACGACGAAGGCTCAACCTCTTCAGATAGTCACTGCTTTTCTTTTTTTTTTTTTTTAATTAAGAACGAAATCAATCGTAATCATTATTAATAAGTGTTATTATTTTATTTAAAACCTCTTTCCCTAATCAAAAATTCTTGTTTGTTTACGCTCACATGAATACACCGCTAACGAACATTTCAATGGAAAATTTACAAAGAGACTTAAGTGTCCGAAGGCGCAAAAGAAAATAAAACAATCAATTAACTCTGATAAGTTCTGAATTATCGCAAAACCCAGACAGAGGAGAGTCCGTTATTAAAACCCGTGCAATAATTCGTTTGGCACCGAAAGCCTCGAGGATTAACAGGTGGCACATAAAATCAACGCCCCCTTTTATAAATCCCTTTTCCCCTACACATTCGACCAAAATGCATCGGCACGACCCTAATTATTTTATTTATTTCTATTATCCTTTCTGTTTATGGGTGAAAACTCCAGGAATTTTCTGGAGAATCAGGCTTCGCATCATTATGACCGGAAACGATCATTACTTTTCCACAAATCCCCGTAACCGAATACTTCTCATCTCAGCAAATCAAACTAATAACATTAAAAGGGAAAATGATTTTTGACCCGACTTACCTTAACACCGATTCTTTCTCAAAAGGGGGGTTGCTTATTTCACTCTCACAGAAGAAGAAAACATACAGCGGCGGAAGGGAAAATTTCCCCAAAAGCTTCGCACTCTCAGTTCGAAATCTATTCAAACGTGAATATACTTTTGAAAGGAAATGAGAGAAAAGGCCAAATTGTGGGACTCGGAAAAAAAAAGCACAAAAATCTTCTTCTTTAAAAACGGAAAGCTTTAACCCGACTGAATTTAAAACGAAAAACAAATTTAAACAAAAACCGATGGCAAACAAAATGCATTTTAAATGGTCTCATTTATCAACGTGACATTTATATTAAAGACGATGAGAAATGAGGCCAGCGGTAATGCAAGAGCTAAACGGAGACCGCGTTTTGGCGGCAAAATGGAATAAGAGGACTTTCGAAGAGCTTTCGAAGAAATGAATTAAAATTTCTACTCGGCCGGCCTTCGCCGAAACTTTTATGCAGACTATTTACAAACCTCCCTCTCCGATGAATTAAACATTCGACAATCCATTCGGGAAAAAAAAAATATAAATAAAAGAAATTCATTCATACAAAGGAACACTACAGTGGAACCCTTTCAATAACTACTTGGGGTAATAAGAAATAAAAATTGTATTTTTTTTGTAGTTTTCATTATAAGATGCCAACGAGAACAAAGGAGGTAATTGTCTCATAAAACATGAAACTTATGAGTAAGCAATGGGAAACTGACAGAAAACAAAGACAGATAAAAGCACTGTTTTTTTTAAATTCCCTTAAGCACAGATTTTTTGAGGATTCGTAATTTTCACTGTATTATTTCGCAATAATATACATTAGAAACAAACAATAGAAAAAAATCTCCTTTCCAAAGGTAATCATTACAATGCACTCACTATCTTCTTTTTATTTCTCCAAAAACCAACAAATCTAAAATTCTAAGAAGGCGTTTTTTTTTAACTTTCTTATTTGCATAAATTCATTACCATCGGGACAAACTTTAGCACTGCTCATTTTCCCATAATTAATATAATTTTTCGTATTTCTCGTCCCCAAGGTGTGGCCTTAATAGAGGGAAGCAAGCTCGAAATAAACTCATTCGATATTTCAAAACTGCTTTTAAAAGATCAGTGGGTCAAGTGAAATCGATCGTTTTTTCCTAAACTTCACTGATGAGAACCTGTTGATATTATGAATTTATTGCGTGCAAATTTTCAACAAAAGTGGAGATTTTTACTCGGCAGTTTTAGACTTCTTCAAACAGTACCGATACACAAAAGCGAACCCGGGGAAATCTTTAGACATTAGAAGTTTCCCCTTTTTTAAGTTCTTCTCACAACTAAATTTATTTTTAAACATCTGGGAAATGTTTAGATTTCACAAACTGTTAGACCAAAACAAGGTAATAAATTCAGTAAAATAGACTAAAAAATAAGGGAATTTTGCATTTATATCTCTTCTGTGGTTTAAAGATTTAAATGCAATTTGCAACTGCATTAATATTTAGTTATCGCTAAATGGTTTTAATCTAAAACTCAGAAAGTCGACCTTAAAAGTGGTGGAAATCAGTATTTATATGGGAAATTCGATAAAATATAAAGTGGGAGAGATACAGAAGAATTAAACAATGCAAATTAGAACCGAAGAAAGAATATTTTTCTTAAAATCAGACTCGAATAGATTCTAAATAAAAGAAAACTGACCAAAGACAATTAAAATTTCGGGTGCTTTTTGTATTTAATTCACAAACACAACAGCGAAATGCTTTTCACGCAAAATTTATTATCCAAAAACGACTTACTTTGTCTACATCGAAGCACAACGGAAGTCTTGATTTTCACTTTCGACATTTAAAATCTGAAAATAAAACAAAAAAAAACTTTTTTTAAAACCCAAAATTTTTTAAATCCAACAACAATCAATCACCATATATAGAATGAAAGAGCTTTTAGTTAGAGCCGTTTTCCACTGGGATCGCCGTGAAAACCGGCGCAAGCTTTCTAACACCAAATCAAGATTCACTGTGAAAAGCAAACGACCGAAAAGGAATAGGAAAAATCTATTAACATCATTAAATTATATGTGCAAAAATTAATTTATTAAAAGAGTGGTATAAATAATGCTCGAGGTTAGTCAGCAGAATGAAAGAATTTTGCTTTTTGGGGTTTCTTTCATTTTGGGGGGAAAAGTCGATAGTTTTCATTCAAGGTTACGACAATAACTCCCGTGCTTAGCTTATAGTTTTACTATTAAATTTGTTTCTAAAAAATAACCTGTATTTTTTCTAACAATAAAAAAAATAATGTAGTTTTACTGTTTGAAAATAAATAAAATGGAGTCCTTTTCTTCCTCGATTATACACTGTGTGAATTTGTAGTTTACAGTGGGTCTATAAAATTATACTTAACGTCTGGAAATGTTTAATAAGTTATTTGAAAATTTGTTTCACTAATTGATTACTGAAAAATCTAAGTTTACTTACCACTAATGAAAAAATTTTAGTGTGAAAAACCCGGAAAAGCTTTTTTTAAATAGAACAATCCGAAGTAAACATGCATAACTACAGGAAGACTGTATGGAACTAAAAAAAACACCCCAAAGTCAAAGAAAACAAAGGGGTACAGACCGTCAAATAATTGTCGGTTGTTTTTAAAAGACCGATTCGGGCTCAGCATGTAAATAAATTTTCAGGGTTCTGGCGATAGTAAACACCCGAAAATCCGAGACCGAGCAAAATAGATCGGATGTTGCAGAGTATAATTTCTGGGCAGTGCGGTTGTGGAAATCTCGAAGGCATTAGGCTGGAGTCAATCGATCACAATAATCATTGGGGCATGATTTATGGCTCCTGAAATTGTTAAAAATTCAGGGAATTTTTTCCTGTATTTTGTGTACTCATGGGGTTTTAACTTAATTTGGTGAATATTATGGAGAGGGTTGAATTTTTAATCTGAAACAATTTTTTTCTTATAATTTTAGTCAATAAGGTGTGTGTACGATCACTTGAAATTTTCCAATCTTGCACAGCTGACAAAATAAAATGCCAAAAATTACAGCAGACAATAATCTTCCATTACACATCCACAAAAGTGTACAAATCGTAATGCCCACCCCATAAAAAAAAATCTAATTTTCCTAATTTTAAATGCACTCCCAAAACCTGAAAATAAAAAATCAAACCTATTTCTGTGAGGCAGACACAAACTTAATCTTTTCCTGTCTAAATCTAAAAAAAATTCTAAATATTCACAAACATCAACCTTTAGAAAAACTATAAGCCAAGCACTTGAAAATATAAATGCAACAATGACATCATAGGTATGTCTTGTTTGCAAAAAAAAAAGTTAAAACCAACACCTCACTTTCTTGTGAAAAATTCAACAATTTTTTCTGAATATTATAATTTTAAAAAGAATTTCATCGGCTTAAAACGAATAAAGATATTAAAAATAATGTTTTTATGATACTTATGATACCCCAATATTGACTGCATATATTTTTAATATAAAAAATTAATTCAAATAAATAAGATTAGTTGAAATTATGCACACACTACGATCAGGAACTCCAATAAGACGACTGTGAATTGAGTATATCAAAATAAATATAAACATGCATATTTAATTCACAATCTTATGGGTTTATTAATGCAGTAATATCACATTTAGAAATTTATATTAACCAAGGGCATGCTTTATTTATTTCTTAATTAATTAATATGTGCTTGACTCCCCAGATTAATTTTCCCTCTGTGAATATTTTGATTAGTCATCCATTAAATGAATTTCTATAATTATAAAGAAAAAAATTAATAAAAATATAGGATTATCTATATTACAACTTTATAAATATGAATAAACAAAAATGTTTAACCATTTTAAAAAACTGGCATTTCAATAAAGATGAAGCATCTGTTAAATTTGTTTTAATAAAACCAGTTTTTCTAATTTCTAAAAAGAAAGTGATTTTTTATTTGTATCATTGGAATTATCCCTTATTATTAACACGCATTTAGTAACGATTTTTTCTCAAAAACATTCCCTCTGTACTTTTTTATGAGACATTGTTTACAACTTGGATATCTTATCCGGAGAGAATTATTAATTATAACTATAGACATAAGAAACTACTTAACGACGTCAACCACAGAAGTCAACACATTGAGATTTATTATTTTGGAACTGAAATTTTTTTTCTTGAACCTTGAACCCCTAATTTAATCTTATTGTAAAATTTCGTTTTAATGATAAGTGAATTTTTTTTTTTTTTAACGAATTTAACTGTGAGTGATGGAAAGTAATGCAACGATTAAATTCAAAGATTTATCTCTTATTTGTCAAATGAGAGTTGATGATGGATTTAATCCAAGTTTAATACCTTTTCAGCAAGAAAGAAACTCCAATTTACAGAAAAAAGAATACTCCAATAAATTTATTTTTAAAAAAAATCAAAATAAATTTACAACTGATTAAATAAAAACTGAAAATGACCTGCAGACATTGTTATTTATGATGCCAACATAATAAAAATTAAAAGGCCTCCTTATGAAAAAATTAAAAATTTTAAAGGAAAACCAACGTCGATGGTTTTTTTTTTTGAGGGCAACAAGACGAATAGGAATTTTAATAACGAAAATGTTCTCGTAAATTTTCCTGCGAGAGTCCAATTGGAACCTAAGCGTTAACAAAAGTTTATATTCAATTACTTAAGTAAACAAGAACAGTCGTAAAAAGATAACGCCACTGATAATTATTTTTCCCACTGAAATTCTATTTGTGTAAACCCACATTAGAAGGAAAGTAACGGCCCTCACCGAAAGATAGACTTAAAATTTTTATTTCTATTTTTCCAGGTGGAAATACAGGTTAACATCAGACTTGTTTCTTTCTTTTTTTGGTAAATAATATACACGAGACTATATTTTTTTTGGCAGCTTTAATTTCACTTGGAAAATTTTTGTTTTACCATCAGCAAGTACATAGCAAGACATAAATAAGCACTAGCAGCAGTAATTAAAAAACCTGCCGTGATTTTTTCATAAATGCTAACTTTATTAGTATCCTCCATGAATTCATTTTTCTCATAACGGGGCCAAAGTTGTTGGTTTTGGTCATATTTAAGCACGGAATAAACAAAGAAAAAAGATTCGCATACGATTAAAATCACACCGTGAGTTACATATGTTAATACGTAATACACCCAATTTGGATTTTCGAATAATAACCAACTCGAGATCGATGCGACTTCCATTAGAAATAGCGATACGGAGGTTCCTACATTGAGAAAGAAAGCCCAACGAAGCTTTTTCGTGAAACTCGGCCATTGACCAATTGCAGCCATCAAAAAGGAAGCGAGCAATAACACTTTCAGAAGTAATTGAATGAAAAACACAGGGTTGCGAAATAATGACCAGAAGGATGCGACATTTTCCTGGTTT
The DNA here is from genome assembly GCA_028293925.1 of Brueelia nebulosa. NCBI lineage: Eukaryota > Metazoa > Arthropoda > Insecta > Psocodea > Philopteridae > Brueelia > Brueelia nebulosa. Next base: position 928,249 of record JAQIBA010000029.1, on the reverse strand, counting down.
GGATTCGTTTGCTTAATTTTTTCCATTTGGTGGTTTTCTTTTTTGATTTAAAAGTTTGACTCGTATTGTTTATTTACCTCACATGTTTGTATATTTTTACATGTTTGTAATTTTTTTTAAATAAATTAAACCTTTCAGTACTGCCCCACATGGCTTTTTCATTTCTTCATAATTGAAAGGTATATTACAAATAAACTATAATTGTTAAAGCTTTCATTGAAATTTTTAAACAATTGCGGAATGCTCCAACCAATAATGAGACGTGAAACTTTGGGACACCAATTGCGGAGTAGAAAGTTATTCGTCTATGGCGGTTTGTGCTTAGCTTTCGATTTCGTCGTCATCTTCTCCTACATTCAGGATTTATGGATTGAATTTTATGAAATTCATAAATGGGGAAGTTACGGTTTGTTGCTGAGTAACCATTTGGGGTTTTTTGCAACGAACATTACAGTAATCTCTTGGTTGCTCGTGGACGAGAATTCCTGGTGGGGAAAAGCCCTCATTCTGTTGGTCACTTCCATACCTTTGACCATTTCCGGAGCTTATGTTACTCTTCGCTATTTCAACCTTGGCTCTAATTTCCTGAATTGTACTGAACATGATCATACGAACAACCCACACGAACACGTTGGCTTTTCCTTTTGGTTGCCACTTTTGGCTGGTTTTAGTTTTGTACAAGGGGTTGTGGGCCTTGTTTTTTTTGTCCTTGTTTGCTTATTATTCGATGGTTAGTAACAACCACTTAATATAAAATAGTTTTTTTAAATATTTAAATTATTAGGTATATTATAAATAATTGCAATGGGGAACGAAAAATGACGAAAGTTTTGTTATAAAAAATTTGATACAATTAAATATTATTGAATTTTACTGATGATTACTGTTTAAATATAAAAAACTAACTTTTTTACAGCAATATGTCACTAAATTCGGAAATCTATTTATAAGTTACTCTTCAATTGTGACGGATTTATACAACTGTAAAAGTTGACAACTTTTTTTTCAATCTCCCAAAGCTTATCAAATATTTGATTTACTGATTTAAGAGGAAAAAAACTGTCCAAGACTCAAAATGTTTATGAGAAAAAAAATTGGCATTCTTTTTTCACTTCTGTTAATGTTAAAGTTGAAGTCAGCAAACTCATCTGCTTTTTTTTGAACACAGAGCTCAGCAGCTTTCCATGTAGAAATTTTTTATTAATTCATTTTTTAAGCTTAAATTTTTTACTTTGATAACCCCAATTCAGACTGATACATCAACTGATTGAATAAAGTCAAAAACAAATATTTTTCCAAAATTTTTAATAACCGATTTTATAAATAATTTATATAATAAGTTCTCAAAGAAATAAAAGCAAATATACATATTTTATAAATATAATTGTAAATATAATTTGTACATTTTAAATTATTTTATATAATAAATAAAGTTTGTAAACTTATGATTTAAAAACTGGAATTCACTGAGTGGTAAATTTAAAAATAGTAATAAATACAAAATGGTTTTCATCATTAAATTATAAAAAAATATAAAAAATTTTGTAAAGAGTCAATTCTCATTAAAAAAGACCCAGTTAGGTTGAGCACTACTGTAACTGGAGGGATAATCAAGTCTGAAAACTTCCTGTTGCAAAACAAAAGGTCCTGCATTCGTCGCCCTAACCTGATATTCTTTCTCCTGAGTTCCCAACCCGGAGTAAGCATTCTGCTTATTGGATTTAAGCAGTGTATTCACTTGTCCATTATCATTCATGTTTTCAAGTGTTATATCTGCAAAAGTCTCTATTTTTTTATTAATATTACACTGCTGATCATTTTTAATCAGTAATTTGTCTTCGGCTACACTGCTTTGATCAACTGATTGATTTTGTGCTGTTAATTGCTGTATGTTTTGGGATTGTTGTGGTAATTGTTGCTGTTGTGATAAATCATTTGTTATGGGATTTGGCACAACTGCTTTTCCAAAGTCCAAATGAAAATCAGTGTGAAAAATTTTCCTGTAACGATACTCACAAACAGGTTCAAGACCTTTCGCAATCATTTCTTCTCTGTAAGATCGATACATGGTGCGAATGTTTAGCAAACCAGGCAGGATTTCAACTTTCTTGGGTTTTCTTTTCCCTGAATATCCTGCCTTCTGTCTCACTGAATCAATGTGCTTATGCACTTCCCTAATTTTTTCTATTGGAATTTTATTGACTTTATTGCTGTGCTTTCCCCTCTCATCGAATCCAGTGTTCCCGATTTCTTGCTTTTTCTTTAATAATCTATCCAATCTCCCATTGCTGATTGCATGCATGTTCAAAAATGCCTGTTTACATACTTCTGTATCTACCCCATTGACAGTTACATGGAAATTTCTACTGAAAAATCTTCTGCTGGGAATGCCATTTTTTTTGTAGCAGTGTTTGGGTAAAAATATCCTTACACAGCCAGCTGAAATACATACAAATTATTCTCTTTAAACTGAAAAAGTTGCATTATAAGTTACTTAAGTATAACTCAGATATAATTTACCTATATATGCATTTTGTAATGTATGATCACCCAGTTTCCAGAAATTCTGGAATATTTTTTCACAAGCCTCTAAACCAATTTTTAAGTAGCACTTTTCCCTACAAGTGCAAGGTGGCCCCAATTTCTTTCTCTCACATATCTCTCCATTTGCCTTGATGTATTCAAGCCCTAAACAAATTCATATCACATATGTTTACTTATTTAAGTGACAGAAAATAATACTTAAAAACGGACTATTTCGAACCTTTGTTTTTATTTCTTTTTCTGACATTTTGCTTCCAGTTTTCCGGGTTCCTTTTTCTTAATTTTGGCTTCGGCTGTTCTTCATCGTAATTATCACTAAATAAACAAGGATCTCCGCCAGCATTATTTTCAACCTTTTTCAACGGCTGTTGACCGACTTCGACTTCACCGGGCTTATTATTAACGACCGAAATATAAGATAATTTGTTTTGGGAATCGATGTTTATTACTGAATGAGCTTGATTAGTTGAATTCATTGCTTAGTTAAATTCACATAATGCTTAATTAAAACATTTGAGGAACTGCAAAAACTCACTACTAGAGCATAATAAATATTTTATCATACTGTCTTGCAAAAATTATTGCAAAAAAGTTTAAAAATAACGTTAAAACTAAAATTAATTAAAGGAAATGCAACGATCATTCAGACAAGCACGGCCATTTTGAAAAACTCAAGCAGACGACATTTAACTAAAGGCAGCGGCAAACCGTACTTCCGGTTTCAGTTGTTTTTGTACCACTTATTTACTTTTGTCAGGCCAGGTTGAAGAAAAATAAAGAAATGGATTTATTGGGATCCATTCTCAATTCTATGGATAAGCCTCCATCGTTTACAGAAAAACAAAAGGCACTTCGGAAAAGTGAGTTCAGAATATACGAATAAATTGACATAATTTAGGATTATATTTTCTCTAAAAGCTTAAAGTGTTAATCATATACTATTTATGGTTTTAACTTATCATTGGATAAATGAATTGTTTTTATAGAATGAAGTATTTTGTTGTAATTTTTATAAAATATTACTGACAGAAAATAAGTAGAGAGTCAAGAATAATAGTTCAAATATTTAGAACAGTTCATTAAAATTTTTCTTATTGCAGAGCAAAAGGAAGAGTTTCTGAAAAGGCAAAAAGAAGAAAAGGAAGTATTAAAGAAATTTAGAGAAAATGTAGAGAGTAAGTTAAATAAGTTTGTCCAAGATATTTCCTTGAGAAAATATGAATTTGAACCTGCAGAAAAGGTTTTTAGGACTGTGATGTAAGCATCAGTGTTTTAATATTTTTAAATTGCTCAGATGTAAATAATCTGTTTACTAAATGAGGAATTTATTTTAGCCATGATGCTGCAGAGGCAGCTGGACTTGCAGCATATACAATAGGTGAAGAAGACGTTGATCGTAGAGTAGTCATTTTCAAAAAAGAGTTCACTCCTTGTGAAGAGGAATTAGCTGCACTGAGAAGAGGAGAAGAATGGGATCCAGAAAAATCCAAAATCTTGGCTCAGCAGGTAATTAATTATTTAAATTTTAAATTTAATTATTTTAAAATAAACATGGCAGCTTACTAGAGGAGAATGATAACTGAATTCTAATTATCCCAAATTGCAAAAGACTTTGTAATATATTTCATAAAATTTGAACAGAGAGAACAAGAAGAAAAAGAAGAAAAGGAAAGATCAAAACAGACAAAAGTTGAACCAGCAACCAACTACATGAACAAATACACACATTTAATTGGAACAGTGGCAGCCAAGGATGCAGCACAGAAAACACAAATGAATAAGCAGTATGGTTTTGGTAAGCAGTCTGTTAATTTTATTTAATTATTATTGAAAATTAAAAGTGTAATTTAGCCTTTACATAAAATGTTATGGAATTAAGAAAGTCAGTAACCTTTCATTCAATAAATATATTGAAACATTAATTATGCAGCCAATTACAAAAATCAATTGTAACAATACTTTTAATGTTCATAATGTTTATGTTGAATTAATTTAAGCTTTTTCAATTGTGTCATGTCATTGGTGGTAATTTTACTTAATTTTTTCAGTGCCTTCTGAAAATAAAAGGGACCAGAGATCCATAGAACAAACATTAGCTGATATTCAAAACAGAAAGAAATTGAAAACATCCAATTGACTCCAGTTAGCAGGATATAAATGATTACATACACACAAGTTTTGTTTTGTACATTTTTATAGCTAATTCGGTTAATGTAGGCTTGATCTCATCATATCAATTGGAGTTATGATTTCGCATTTTTTAGATTATTCATTTATTTTTATTGTATTTTTGCTTCTGTTATTCTTTTGTAACATTGACAAGCAATATTACATTGAATAAAGAAAAGGTTTTACTCAAATTTTTTTTGTTATATGGTTTTTTAATCCATTTATAAAAAAATCAGCATTTCACAAGTTTGTGTAATTGCACTAAAATATTTTTAGTGGGTAATGTTAAAACTTCAATTGATATTCTTTTTGTTATCAGCGCTGTAATATATAAACGCACACGAAACCTTTGACTTGACTTTACTTTTCATTTACCCGCTTTTCCGTTAAGGTTGCGGGGCTTTTGCAAACTTTGTTCACTTGCAAAGCACCTGATTTAACTCGTAAGGTACTGTACTGGATGGAGAGTACACTGACAGTACTTCACTGAGGTGTTAGCAGGTGAATTTCGTTTTGTTTTGCCAGACTTCACTACGTTTCGAATTTTTAGAATACAAAATTTTGATAATTATTTCACCGGAAAATTAAATTTTATTACTTCATTAATTTTGCTGCATTAATTCACATAACTTCGAATGAGGAAAACTTAAATCCTAAAGTTTTGGCGCGAAAGTTTGTTATCTAAAAGCAGAAGTCGTTATTTTTAGGTTGGCAGTACCGATAGTTATGGATTCTATAATGAATTTTTTTTTATTTAGATTTAGTTTTTTTTCCTTAATGCATAAAAATAAGTTTTTAAATATGATCTATAGTGTAATACAATAATTTTTGTCTTATGTATTTATCAGTTTTATAGCAACAATACAGGTTATTTAATTACTTTTAATAGTTCACTGGAGGAAATAAAATTAATCACCATTCCAAAACCCATAACTAATTTTTCCAATTCAGTTCGCAATATTCTTCTCATAAAAATTAATGCAGTTTAGAATGATTTTTGTTGAAAGTTAAGCGACAGTCTACTTAAGAATCCGTATTAAATAATGCATCAATCAGGACATTTTTTGACCATTTGATTAATAAATTAAAGGAGCTGAAAAAAAGAATAGAAGCGAATTTTATATCATGACAAAAATGAATGAGTTGATCAATTCTAAAACGAACAGATTAAATTGCACAGCTCCTAAATTCCATACGACGGAGGGAGATTCTGAAGATGAGATTCAAGTATGTATTTACCTTTTGATTCTGGACCTTGATAACGCAATCAGCTTTCGGTGTTGAATTTAGCGAATTCTTGTTTCGGAGGCTAAATTTCAATTCATTAAAACATTAAACATTTTACATAATTCCCCATAAAATTTCAATTGGTTAATTATTTTCCCAATTCAAATGAGAACAGTTTTTCTTCCATTTGCTTTTGAAGTTTTTTAACAATTTGTTTGATATAATTTTATATTTTCCTCATTTTAGGTGACTTTGGCTCCTTACATACAAACTTATTTGGCGCACAGTAACTCGGCTGATAATTGTGGATGCTTACCAGTGCCTTTTGAAAGAGCTGCACCACATTCCTGGCTCAGGCCTTGTTTTGACTCAGATATATTAGAAAATCAATTTAAAATAAGTTCTTTTAAACAGTTTACTAAAAGATTTAGGTGAGTGTTATTAATACAGGCTAAGCACTTAGTCATAAATAAATCCTGCAAATTTGATTTTTCAGTTAATAATCGGACTAATACTATTATACCTTAACATAATACCTATAATAAAATTAAAAAGTATTAAAGTATTAAATTAAAGCTCTGTTTTATCCTAAAAGGTGTTTCTTTTAAGCCAATAAACAGTGGTTAAATTTATGAGTCAAGGACATGCATGTAACAGAAACACACCCTATTTTTTTTTTGTTAATAATTTAATTGTTGTGCTTTTTTAATTCTATTGTTCAGAGCTGTGTTTCTAAGACTCTAATGATTTAATTGTTGTTTTGACCTATTTTTTGTAAACAAAGCTTTAAGGGAAGTTTCATAACATGTCAGCATTTTTTTGTTATCATTTGTTATAAATTATGACATTGAATTTTATTAAGAGAAAACTCCATGTGAAGAAGATGGGTTTTATAGTTTTATAAGAAATAATAGTTTGCTATTTAATTATTTAAATAATTTTCATTAGTAAATAGTGTTTTGCAATTTAATAGAAAGTTTAATTCGATTTCAGATATGCTTTAATCTACATGTTAATCGTCTCCGCTACCTGGTTGATTTTTCTGCTCAGTCAACCTCACCCAGAAACAATAACATTTGAGTATGTGATATTTGCACAAATGTTTCTCATTACACTCTGGATTTTATACATTAGCCAGAGAGATATTTATCAAGCTCACAGTTCATTAATCGCTGGCGCCACGGCACTTCACCTAATGTTCACTTCTTTGGTTTTCACTTTGGCCGGAGGAACCAGAATGGTATCACACTTCACCATCATATGTTGTGTGGTCCTGGTCATCTACACAATCATTCCCCTTCAACCTTATATATCTCTTATAATATGCGTTTGCCTTTCTGTTGCTTTTGAGTGCATCATAATGGTCACGCAAAGTCAATTCAAGGCTTTTAATAATGGGTAAGTGTATGTATAAGATTAGATCTTTGAGTGGAAGAATAATTTGTTTTACTCTACCAATTCAAGGTTCTTAATAAGAATACTATGCCATATCTGCGTTCATATTGTTGGTTTTCACATTCTGGTTATGACTCACGTCAGAGTTCGTGGAACTTTTATGAAGGTAAACAAGGAAATGCATGGCATGAGTAAGAACAGCCAATCATTCTCACTTCCTAGTTCATTCAATCGGATTTTTCTCTTCAGGTGGGCCAGCGATTATTGGTGAGGAAACAATTAGAGATGGAGAAACAGTTGAAAGAGAAAATGATCCACAGCGTAATGCCTCCAAAAGTGGCCGGTTGGCTCCTCAGCGGAGAAAACGGAGAAAATAATTCGTTCGCAAAACCGGCAAACCAACAGGATTTTGGGTAAAGTGTTCCCGCGATTTTAGGGAAGATTAGCCGCATTTTATAGCGAGCAAACAAATAAAATTTCTTACTGAAATAATATTGACATATTAACCAGTTTTCCCTGCATTTCATAAATTTTTAAGATAAAATAACTCAGACTTTATCATCGAAAAAGTTATTAACTCTTATCAATCGCTCAACCTATGCCTTATTGAATTCTGCTTTTAAAAAGGGTTATTGAGTGAGCCATGAAATTTTTCGGTAGAGGAAAACTTATACTGTTTTGTTATGTTATAAAGATCCCTGTTCCGACCGTTCAATATGTATCGTATGGACAACGTCAGTATTCTCTTTGCCGACATCGTTGGATTCACCAAAATGAGCTCGAATAAAACAGCCGAGCAGATAGTCGACATTTTAAACGATTTGTTCGAACGCTTCGACGATCTCTGCCTAACGAACGGCTGTGAAAAAATTTCAACGTTAGGTGATTGTTATTACTGCGTTTCCGGTTGCCCGGAACCCCGTCCGGATCACGCCAAGTGTTGCGTGGAAATGGGACTCGGTGGGTGGTGATACAACGAGTGTTCCCTCTCTGGGGGACGACCCGAGTGAAAGATTGCCCTGTTTCAGATATGATAGACGCGATTCAGGAGTTTGACATCGAACGAGGCGAAGACGTGAACATGAGAGTGGGTGTGCACACCGGGACGGTGTTATGCGGACTGGTCGGCACACGGAGGTTTAAATTCGACGTTTGGTCGAACGATGTGACTTTCGCAAACAAATTAGAATCCACGGGGTTGCCAGGGAGAGTTCATATTTCCGATCAAACCGCCCGATTTTTAAACGGATTATACGATTTGGAGAATTACGATGATATACAGGGTAAATTTTATGAGTAAAAGGCATTTGCACACGTGTTTAATTGATAATTAATTCCACAGGTGTAAAAACTTATTTAGTAAAGTCCAGAGAAATCGTGATTGGAGGAAAAGCCGGAGACAGAGCCAGTGGTTTGCCTAAAGAACTACAAGACATAGTTTCCAATAGTTTAGACTCGAGTAGGAAGAGCATTAATTTTAATCACTCCTCGAGACGTACTCACTATCTGAGTCTTCTCACCGGATCGAGGTAAAACTTTTTTAAAACATTTCTGAGGCGGTCACAACACACGCAACATCGAAACCTTTTGCAGATGGAAGTTTGCGTCACTTCCGAACGTTTTGGGATCGAATCAGACTCTCGCCAACTCCGCCTCAAAATTAAATTCTTCCAAATGGTTTTCATTTTCCAAAATCAAAAGCAATTCGCCTTCGGAAATGTCCTCCAGTTTGAAACGCCTCGGCAAAGACACTTTGGTAAGGAAGAATAGAATAACTTGCGATCGATCGACGGACCATTAAACGAGTGAAATTTTCAGGAGGGCGGTTCGTACTGCAAAAATTCAGCGTATAAATCGGAACAGTCTAGAAAGAACGATGGGAAAAATTCGGAAGAAGTCAGTTTGTGCGCGTCTGAAATCAACAGCAGAAAAGACTCAGGGATTCGAAGCAACAGCAGAAGGAGCAGCATACAGCAGCAGGTGAAATTCCCGAGGAGCTTTACCTATAGCAGATTTTTCAAAGTCATGATGGCGGTTGTCTCGTCGTTTTAGATTTATTTAATGAATGGCATTAATCAAGGAGAGTATCTCACGCAGAGGGTTAGTGGATATTATACCTCCAGTCAGTCGACTTTGTCCCCGGTAGAGTCAGGTAAGTGGGAGAAGAAAATAAAATTGTCGGGAAGACGTCTAATACCAGGAATTTTTTAGAAAATGAAAACGAAGGGGTTAAGAAACCGGGATCAGACAATCTGGGCTCTTGCTTCTACTCATTGAGAAAGCAGTCCGACCTACAGCTGATACGTTGCGTCAACGACATTTCCCAGAATAGCTACATAGTGAAAGTTCCTCTGCATCCCTTCACGTTGTTTTTCAAAGACAAAACGACCGAGATGGAGTACCGAAACAGCGCTCATAAAATCCACGAGAAAAAGGGAGACAGTCCGGCCACGCTTTCCACGTCAAGGTACACACACGCGCGCGACGGGGGAAAAAACCTTTGAGATGAGAATTTTCCTTTGTCGATAGGTTCAACACATACTTTGACATCCTCGTGTCCGCGTTGGTGCTCATCTTCAACACCGTCTCTATGTACGTCCTCTACGTGCCCGCTCCTTTCTTCATAGCCGTTTCGACGACCGCTCTTTTGTTGGAGTCAGTAGCGTTAACCTTCTGTCTCATCCATCTGTTGAAAACGAGTAAAAACAAAATCGACGAGACGACCAAGTATTTTAGCAAAAAAGTAGTGAATTTATTTTCAAAGTGGTACCCCTGGCACACATTGGGCGGGATTTTAGTCAGTCTTCCAATGGTGGTCATCCTGGCGAATTTCAGCTGTCACTACAGCGGATGCGGAGACGATTACGAAATGAAAAACGTCACATTCCACTTTCTGGCGTCGGAGGAGAACAAAAAGTTAATACTAAACGTGGAGCTCCGAGACGAGTATTACACTCTATTGATCCTGGTAGGCCTCATTCACTTTTGTAATTTCACACAGTTGAACTTTTTCATGAAAAGCATGTTGGCTTTAATCGCGGGGATCGTTTATCTCGTCCTGATCAACAATAGAAATTGCCAGTATCATAATAAAAACAACATATCGACCATTTTCATTAGTCAGTTTTTAAGTAGGAATATATTCATTAACGAAAGCGACATATTCGATCGGGAGGTCGTATTCGGTTGCGCGAGCCTTAAAAATATATTCGCCGACCTCGGGTCGACAGTGTTCGACGCCCAAAACTATTACAGGTTGGGCATACAATTTCTGGACGCGTATTACTCCAACAGCGGGGATTTGAGCGAGAAATACTACGCGACCGAGGACGGGATCGAGTTTTTCGAAACGCTCAACCACAGCATGGTCGACGGCCTTTCCAAAGACACGTGGGTGAGATACGTGCTGACCAACATAAGCGATCAAGTGTTGAATTACAACTCTTTCGAAACGATACTAAACGTTTCAATCATACTTCTGTTGGTGATATTGCTCAATAGAGAATTCGAAATCAGCTTCAGGTTGAGTTATTACTGCAACACGGAGTCGAGCAAAGATAAAATGAGAGTCCAAAACATGAAAAACCAGGCGGACTGGCTTTTGGAGAACATTATCCCGAAACACGTGAGCGTCGAGTTGAAAAATCGGGCCAAATACTGCGAAAATCATTCCAACGTGGGAATCATTTTTGCAAGCATTGTTAATTTTAATAAACTCTACGATGAATCCTACTCGGGGGGGAAGGAGTACCTGAGAGTGCTCAACGAACTCATTTCCGATTTCGACGAGCTCCTCAATTTGGACAAATTCAAAAACGTTGATAAAATCAAAACGATAGGCAGCACTTTCATGGGAGCGAGCGGACTCAATCCGGCCCTGAGGAAGGAAAACAAAAGGGAGTACGAGCACATCTTCGAGCTTATGAATTTCGCCCTCGAGATGTACAGGGTAGTCGACGTGTTCAACAGGGACCTGTTGGGGTTCAACCTAATACTCAGGGTCGGATTTAACATCGGGGAGGTAACCGCGGGGGTGATCGGAAGCAGCAAACTGTTCTACGACATTTGGGGGGACGCGGTGAACGTTGCTAGTCGAATGGATTCCTGCGGAGTCGACGGACGGATTCAGGTGCCCTATTCCTGTTTGAGCATTCTTTCGGGGCATTACCGTTTCGAGCCGAGGGGTTCCGTCTATGTGAAGGGAAAGGGGGAGATATCGGTTTATTTAGTGGTGGAACCTTTCCCCGTAGGATAAATCAATTTAAAAAGCTTTTCGTGCTAATATTTAGAAAATTTTAGAGTAAGATATACTAGTCCCGCGGTCTGAATCTTTAGTGAATTTTTTTTAGAAAAACATAGTCCGAGAAAAGTCCCGTTTGAGAATTACGGGAGCTTTCAGGCTTATAAAAGGGTCAAATGCTTCGACAGTGTTTTTATTTATCGTAGAAGACGACGTGCATAAAAGCTTCGGGGCATTAGTTAACGAGGTTTACTTTTTGTGCTTTCGCATCTTAAATTTTAGAAAGATGGCGCGCAGAGAGAAATGGACTCGGAAGATTCGTCAGAACGAGAATAAATGTCGAAAAAATAAAAACTTGGGAAGCAAAGTACAAAATACAGTAGAAAACACAGTTATTATTATTTAGCAGCGGTTTCCGAAATTCGGGACATTCCATTTTAGACGCGGCAGAAAATAATCTGGGAAACATTCCGAAATAGGCAGAAACCGCCCTTCGTAAACATTCGGGTTGTTTTAACCGAAATGAGACGGCCAAAAAAAATATAAATGTAATTGTTACGCCGCAACGACTGATACGCAAAATCAATTCCCATTTCAAAGCATAAGAGAATATAAAAAATAATAAACGCGGCCATCAGAAATTTTCCGGGCCGAGCAAAGCTTTCAGCTAAAACATTCCCTTTTTTCCAAAAGCATTAATAATAATTAAAGCTCGGTAAATTTGGAAAATTTCCAAGTGACCTGTAAAAACTTAGGCATAAATGCAAACCTAAATGTTCTCATGGAAATTTATCAGTTAGAGCGAGATGAAAAAAGCTTTTGGAATTTTTATTTTGTTTGATGATTTGTTGAAAGTGGCATCTCGGCCCATTTTGTCCAATTTTGAAAAATAATATGTCGGTGAAATTTCAATAATTTCTCTGTAAGTTTGATACTATGGAGGCCCCACAAACTATTACTACTCTGTGATAATTTCATATTTTAGATTAAGATATGCTTACGTCGGCGAATGTATTAGAAAGCACACCGATTAAAAAAGTCTGTTCTTAAACAGGCGACAAATTCGTTAAATTTTTTAATTATATTTATGCGAATTATAGTAAAATTAATGTACATTGCTGTATTAAGGGAACACTGAGAATCGAGGTTTTGCCTTAAATTTATTTTTAAATTATTTATTTTTGCTATAATAGTATTTACACTTTGTATTATTCTGAATTACTTTTCACTTTCACAGTGCCTTAACCGGTTTTTGAATTGAAACTGAAAATGGTGGTTTTGAACGGGCGCAAAAGGCACACATTTTTCGGCTTTCCAGTACGAGTTGATGATGGCAAAAATTCCCAAGTCAAATTTTAAATTGAATGAAAGGTTTGAAACTTTTCTAAAGTAAAAGTGCCTCCTCAAATATGAACAATTTAGAACAAACTCGAACTAACCCAAAGAGCAAATTCAATGTAACGGTTTTATTTTAACGGTTTGAGATTTAAATGCGAGCAAAGATTTTAACTGCAACAGGACTTTTATTTAAAACAAAACAATGGGAATCAGGCACAGAAAACAAAGTTTTCCCATTGATTGGAGTTCTGTCAACTTTAAAAAATTATCTCTCATTTTTTGGTTTACTTAAATGTTTTTTAAATAAAATGGCGTTAATGAGACTTCACCCGCCGTAAGCTAAGCATGGGATTTAACTAAAAAAAAAAAATACATTCATTCCAACTATAAAGCGATTATTCTAATTTATACTATAACAAATATAATAAGCTTATTTTTATGGAATTAATAAATTAATATAAGTAAATAAACCCATATTTATTTATTGATTCTGCAAATTTATGGTTTCTTTTTTCGAAGACGTAAACAAAAATTAAAATTTCATTGTGGGTGAAGCCTTCGATAAAAAAAAGCCATTTTTAACGGAAGAAAATTTCCGGTAACAATGAATTTTATAAGTGGTTTTAAGAAAAAATGTCGAGTTTCAATCGTTAATTTAAAAATAAAAAAAATGTGTGAAATTTCACTCGAAAACCGTTAGAATTTTAAGCAAATGTTTATCTCTGTACATTCCTGTCATTATTTAAGATTTTGTAAAAGCGTGAGAGTATTTTTCAGAGTTGAAATTTAGAGAAAATCGAGTTTGAAATTGTAAACGACCATAGAGGTTAAAATGTATGTGCTCGGCTTTGGGTGGTTTTCTTTAATAATTTCGAACTCTATGTTCTCGGGGTATTTTTGGTATTTTTCTGGATTATTTGGTTTATTGCCAAATTTTTTCTCCTTTGGAGACCAATTTCCCCGAGAAAGTATGAAAATCTATTTTACGAAATTGATTGTAAGGATTACACTGACCTTTAACCTGAAGTTTTCAATGTGGAGAACTTTAGTTTTAGAAAGTCCCGCAGTACCTGTTGACTGGTCAGAGGAATGCTTCGACGGTTGTAGTTCCGTAAATATTCAGTCAGAAATGAAAACATCATCTGTGGTTTAATTAAGGAAAATACTCAGTATCAAAAACGATAAATCAATAATTAAAAAAAGTGATATTTGTCAAAATCACAATTTTTCCAGAAATGGGATTTGCAACAGATTGCCCTTTAGCAATTGTTCTCTGAAAAAATAAAAAAATAAAGACAATCTTTTTGCCATTTTTATGCAAAATTGTTATTCTGAAATATAATTTGTCAATTGTGGTCGTCTGTGGCAACATCTTTTCTGAGTCTGTATTTAATGCAATAAATTCAATTGTTACCATCGCATTCTTTGACTGAATTTACTAATAAACGTTCATTCGTATTTTGTATTATTTCTTTTTTAAAACCTTCATTTCCCATTTAAGATATCACTAAAATAGGTAAACCAAATAATAAGTCCAATAATGAATAATACCTTTGTTCTTTTATTTTCCTTAAAGTACACCAATCATTTTTCATTTTCGGTTAATTACATAAACAGAAATTAAGCACAACTTTTTTTGCGGCATTTTTTGAATTTATGAAACATTAGTTCTCCTTTTTTTGATTGAAGCACAATCTAGTTTTTTAATTTTTCTTAAAAATTTTACTTTCTATATATACTTCGATTTTTCATTAAATATATATATTCTTTTCGCTATTAAGAGGAAAATTTAATATTAATATTTACAGAGTTTTATAATAATATTAATATATGTAGAGCCAGGTCTTAGAATTGTTTTTTTTTTTTTTCGTTTTGTTTTAATGCACTCTCACATTCGGGAAGAGAAACAAGAGCGGTAATCCGATGAGATCGCAAATGCACGTCGTGAACAAAAAGTATTATATATAATATTTATATATATAAACCATTCGGTGTGTGGCTAACATTTACATTAATACAAAATGAGAAGTACGACAAATTACTACAACGAAGATCAGTACGTAACCGTTATGTGGCTTTCAGTGCTGAATGAAATCCGAAACTTTTAACAGCACGAAATCCATCCCTTTTTCGAATGTCGCTCAAATACAATCCAAATTTGGAACGATATTTTGGGGGGGGGGGGGGAAATAGTCCACTCGAATAGACACTGATCTAAACTCTATTCGGATATTGCGACAACTGCAAATTTCAATAATAGAAAAAAGCCTAAAAATAAAAATTAAACTAAACAAATTTACACAAAATTTCTATTCTCTCCGTTTCACTCTAAGATATTAATTCGCATTTATATTGCGTTTATGCATACGAGTGATTTAAACATCTGCACGAATCAGCACTAACATCAGAGAAAACAGTGTGCAGTTATTATTACTATATTTTAATTAGAGAAAACATCTTAAAAACTTGAATGAATTAAAAACGATGTTTTGGGGGTAACTAAAAGAGAAGTGTTATTTTCCTATATTTATACGAAGGGCCCTTAAAGTTTCAGAAACTTTAGAATTCTATTAACTCTTTATTATCTGCAGCCATTTCTCTTTCAATTTTTAACTGATTTCAGTTAAAACTTATTTTCTACCTTTTTTCATATTTCTTCCTTTGAACTTATACTTGGGGACGAATGTTCCCACTGAGTACAACCTGCCTTACATTGAAAAGCGGGCGGAAATCATTCAAAAGCGTATAAACCACTGTGTATCATTTACAATAGAATGCAGAACCCCTTTAAGACCAGTAAAAACCAACTACGAATTTCTGAAACATTACAAAAAAACCAGAAGAGTACACAACAAAAGTTTAGGTTCATTTGGTTTTCCATGCGAATTTATCAGATAAAATATTCATGATGACTAACGTACAGTAAGAATAATACTTCCGCTACTTAAGTACCCATTAGTTAGAGGAAACTTATACCAGACTTTTTTTTCAATAGGTGAAAAGATTACATTACAAAGAAAATTTTCTACTCAATACTAGAACAAAATATATAAAAAAAATACTTTTCGCAGCTACTGTACTTATATACTTATTAGTATTAATCCTGTTAAAAAAACTAGGCAATTTTTTATTTCACTATTATCCTCTTAAACTCCCTCCCCTCCATTTTGATATTTGACCTCGACATAAAATTAAAAAGAATGCAGCGGGTAAAATAAAATTAGTGAAGTGTTACAGACATTTCAAAGTAAAATCGAACCAACTAAAAGCAATGATATGTAATTCTCAAATACTCGGGAGTGAAAAAAAAATAGAAGCACAAAAATTAAGCCTAATCATTTCGACAGTTACGGAAGCGGAGATAAACAAAAAAAAGCTTGATACTAAATGAAATTTTATCTTTGACAGGATACTTCTTCTCACTGTGAAAAATATTACACTAACAATCAGTTAAAAAAACCAAAAAAACGTTTCCATTATTAGAAAACAAAAATCTTTTCTCTCTCAACGAAATATCAAAAGAACCGTTACAAATCAAACGTACGATTTCACGAACGATAGCAAAGTCGGCTATTACCGCAAACAAAATTGATTTAACGACTGATAAATCAACCGACAAACTTTTTAGAGTTTTTCATTCATATTTTGAGTTTCTCTTCGTCGATTTCGATTTTGAAATTCAACCGTTTGAGTGAATGTTTATGAGTTGCTGTTTAATTTTGCGAGAAAATCGATTGAACGAGAGCAAAAACCAGTGGGATTTCCGTTGGTGCCTCACCGGGGTGGGAGGACATTAACAAACGGAAAACTATTTTCTAAAAGATGATATTACCTTTTAAAATTTTTCTAACAATTTTGTCAGAAAAAATGTTTTCGGCTGAATCAATTGCCAGGGTAAGTGGAAAAAAACGAATACAATTGTGAAATTTGACAATGTTTTAGATATTCGGGTATTACCGCGGAAATATGATATCCTATCAATAAATAATTATAATTTCCAAAGCCTATTAGCCATGAAACAAATCTCATCCTGTGGGAAGGGCTCTACTAGCACATGGAAAAAACCTCAGACAACCAAATACCTCACGTCCTTGTTAGGACTTTTAAATCGAAAAAAATTGTTCTCAGAGTCATAGAGAAAATAACGATGGTGAGTGCGCTACTTTCTGTCATACCGTGCAGATATTTAAAATTAACATTAGAAAATGTGACTATGGTTTCATTTTTTGAGATTTCTTAAACCGTCGCCAGAGATATCCGGGACGTCTTCATCGAATTCGTAGATGCTTTCGAAACGTCTCTTTCCGGGAGGTCCGTTTTCGAATTGGAGACCCTCGTTCGTTACTTCCACCGCCTTCGAGTCAACGTCGTTCGTGTCCGATTCCGGTCTTTGCGACTCGCTTTCAATCTGGCTGGGGATTTCCTGGCAAATTTTCTCGAGAATCGTGAACGAATCGGAGTTGGAGGCGATCTCTTCTTCCCCCTCGAAATCGTGTTTGCTTTTGTGCTTGCTCACCATCGACCTATGATGCTTTGACTTCTTATGCTTATGTTTATGATGGTGATGTTTGTGTCTGTGCTTTTTGTGCTTTCTGTTCTTCATCTTTCCCTCGTCTCTGAACAACTCCATGGTTTTGTTCATGGAATTCCCGGAGGAGTCATCCAAAGAGGCGCGAATTGTGTTTTCCCTCATGTTCCTCTCCTCGATGGGGAGCACACGTCGAAAGGGTTTTCTAATGATTTTCTTTTTCTTGAGTAAACTCTGCTTCGGGTGTTTTATCCTTCTTTTGATTTTCCTCCTTTTTCTCTCTGATGTTTCCTTCCTCGGATTTAGGGTAGTTTCCGTGAAAATGCCCGGAGTGGCACTTTCTTTCATTTCCACGCTCGCTTTCTCGCTACGTCTCAACTGCAGGAATTCCAACCGAATCGCCTTTTCCAGCTGCTCTCTTTCGATTTCCTCCAGCAAGCTGTCCAAATCATCGTCCGCGTCGTCTTTATCGCTGTCTACTTTGCTGCGTTTCGTTCCGGAGAAATTACTCGGTCTTCTTCGCCTTTTGAAGTTGCTTTGCTTTCCCGCCAACTCATTTTCCTTGCAGTTGGGCACCATATCGGATTCGTATGTTTTCAATGCGGCTTTAGTCTGGAAGGTGCATCTTCCGCTCCAGATCTTCCGCATGATGGTGCCTTTGGAGGACTCGATCGAACTCCTGCTCTTCCGTCTTTTAGGGGATGATTTCGCCTTGGGACCGCATTTTATGACGACTTCGTCGGACACTTCCGTTTGATTGATTTTTATATCCTCAAATTTTTCCTCAGCCAACTCTTCCTCGAGTTCCGGCTTTTTTCGACTCCATATTTTTTTCACGATTATTTCTTTTTCTATTTCCGTTCGAGATTCGTCCTCCTGAAGGTTTTCGACGGAAATATTATTATCTAACGACATGAACGAATCCTCATCGTTGTCCGAACACTCTTCTATTTTTTTCCGATTCCAAATTTTTCGGACGATTACTTCTTTATTCGAATTTGGGCTTTCCCACCTCCTGAAATTATTCTCATCGATTGTTGCCGTCAGCAAGGGTAATCTTTTCTTTTTTTTCAGAACGATTTCTGACTCTTCGGTGTCTTTCACAGGTGTGCTTTCGAGTTCTCCGCTCGTTTTGCTTTCATTCGATATTTCCTCGATTCCCTTTGAGCAAACGATCACGACGTCCTCTTTCTCCGTGATGTTCTTAAAAAAATTACCTTCCATCGAATTGGTTTTCTCGTAATTGGAATCAATGAGGCCGTCATTGCTGAGACCGGAGTCGAAATCGGTCATGGAGTCGTTTCGGCAGTAAATCACATTTCCGTTTAAGCTTTCGAAAGGTTTGTCCGATTTCTCGCTTAAAGAACCGACGCTGGACGAAGACATCGGGGGTAGGCTTTCTTCGGTTGCTGTGTGGGTGTTCATCGGGGATTCTTTGCTTTCTTCCGCCCTTGAAAGACTGACATCTTCGCTTGCAGTCGTCGACACGTCTGTTACGTTTTCATCGCACTTCCTCGTGAACTTGGACTTGTCCGCTTTTTTCGAAATGAGAACCAGAGGTATGCTGTCTTCCTCGTCGAAAGTACTTTGACTGCTTTCTGCCTCAGCTAGAAGACTTTCGTTTTCTTGCTCAGGAGATTCCTCAACTCTCTCTTCTTCTGATTTATTTTCTACGGTTTTATCACATTCTTGGTTCTTCAGGAGTAAATCATCCACTTCTAGAAATTTATTTGCGACGCTCACGCGAAGACTTTCGCTTTGGATAAAATCAGAATTATCTGATTTCTCTGATTTCTCTCTTTTTCCCGACATTTGTGTCTCCTCTTCATTTTTCATCGGCCCCGTCTCATTTTCCAACTGCTCAATTAAGTACTCCACTTGCTCGAGAATCCCTTCCGATTTTTCCACCCCGTCCTCCGATACTTTTTCATCTTTTTCGTCGTCCTCCTCCCCGGGTTTCGATTTCTTCACGACGGAAAGTGGCAAACTGTCCTCGGAGTCGTAATCGTCTGGGACCAAATCCTTCGTCGTGGAATCCGCCTTGTTCTTCGAGGGTCCTTCCCTCACCAGTTTGATTTTCACTGATCCCGGCTTTTTGATGTGAGAGTACACTGCCGGTTCTCCCTCCGACTCCGACTCGTTGAAGTCATACACGTCTAAAGGTTTCCCCGCTTCTTCTTTCTTCGTGGAACACTTTCCCGGTTTCTGCTTCTTGCTTTTCTTTTTCACGACCACCGGCACTAACATCACTTCTTCCTCTATGTCGTCCGCTGCGTTTTCTTCTCGCGAGGGACACGCGCATTTCCTTTTCAATTTATTATTGATTATTTTTTGAAATCTGTTTTCGAATGAATTCTTCTGAATGACTTTAAACTCGGGAATGTTGCTTATTCGAGATAGATTCAGTTTTGGGACTAGATCGATGTTTTTAACGTCCATCGGAGGTTTCAGTGAATCTTCCAAAACGAGTTCTTTATCCTCTTCGTCGACGATCGCTTTGTTTTCTTTTTCCACAGTGAATTTCAATGCGTCCATTCCCCACTTGATTTTACTGGTTTTGTTTTTGTTTGAAAATTTTCGGTCTAGTTTCCTCAGTTCGTTATTCGCGATGATTCTCTGCTGATTCAGTTCCTCCGATGAAAAGGATTTCGGTCGCCGTCTGATTTTCTTTCCCTCGAGGATTTCATCGCTGGATCCGATTGTGGATGACTGAAGAGGACCTGACTCCTTATTCTGACCGAGTTCTTTTACTCCGGCTTGATGTTCGAGTTTTTGATGATCGAGAACTTCTTGTGGCGACACAAAATTAATCCCGCAATCTGGAAGGAATAAAACGGGATGACTCCGGGGTCGTACAAACGAGGGGAAAGTATGAAAATTCTTACCTGAGCACCAAAACTGGGAAGTTGTGTTTCCCAAATGGTCATCCCCGACGTCATAACTCCACGAATCGTTCCACTCCTCCTCCGGTTGAATATCCTCGGCGAGTTTCTTCGCTTTTCCCCTGTGACTCCGACTGATGTGACACTCTCTCGTCGAGGCTTTCTCAAACCGATTCCCGCAAATCGTACACTGATATTTGTACGAAATCGTGGGCTCTTTCTTCTCCATGTCTCTGGGGAGTGCGCTCACTGATGACTCTCCGTCGTTCCGCCTTTTCAGCAATTCGTTTAGCTGCAGCACGTTTTTTCGCCGACTGAGATTCGCAAGTTTCCCCAGGAGAGACAACGCTTCGGGGTTCACCGCAGTCTTGGTTGCGTTCTCATATTTCTGTAGTAAATTAAAAACGGCCTTGTTCACCAGACAAGCCAAAGCAGACGTCATGCGTTGTTTTAAATCGATCTTAAATGCTCCGTTCGCCTTTTCGCTTTCTTTCAGGCCGACATCTGTTTTTTCCTTACAACTTTCCGAAGGTTTCCCTTGGATTGATTTACAAGAATCCAAATCAAGGATATCATTTTCTATTTCTATGGTGTTCTCTCCAAGTAGAGTTAAAATTAACATTTCTTCATCAGTGCATCCGATCGCTTTCTGAATGTCTTTGAGATTTTCCTGGCTGAAACCGAAACTTGGGACGGGGGGTGGCGAAACCGCCTGAATCGGTTCCAAACGAGTCAATGGGCTCTCGATGAAAGGTCCTTCCAAAGTTGGCATTTCGAGTGTGTCTTCATTCAGTCTTTCCGCCTCTACTGTCTTCGGGGACTCCCGAAGAACATTCTCCACGATTGGGAGTGTTTCGCTGCAGGTGGACTGACTTTCCGAGCTCTCAGTTTTGACGTTTTCAGTGGCGTCGGCGTCGTCGGGTTGATTGGTCGGTTCCTGCGATTGTTGAAGCTCTGATTCTTTCAATTTATGTCTGTTTGACAGTTTATGTATTTTGAGTTGCGACGAGGAATAGTAATACGTCTGGCATATCTCGCAGTAAAATATTTTGTCGATGACTTCAGACCGTTTCAGTTTGTTTTTCATATCACTCGCATCGTCGTTGGGCACCAAAACCTCCTCGTCAGTGGACTGTCTCTCCTTTTCGGTAAATGCTTCCTCGAGAGTTTCTTTTTCGGGAATGGTTTCGGCAACACAGGAATCTTGCTTGGTTTCATCCAGGATGGGTTCCGTCAAGTGATTATTGTTGAAAACGGGCACGCTGTTAATGGCTTCCAGCGGAAGGGAGATTTTCAAGTGAATATTGCTGTTCTGTTGTTTGCATTCGGTTTTCTTTGGATTTTTCTTCGCCATCTTGGATTTCTGAACCCCGCATTGAATCACCTGTACCGGATTTTCCTTTATTTCTGCTGCCAAAAATGGAAGATCTGGCAGAGCGTTGCTCTTTTCGGCGTCCAGTTTTTCCTTAAGAACTCTCTTTGCCTCTGATAATTTTACACCTCTGTTCCCGAAATTTTTCCGAGTTTTGTTGAAACGAAATAATTTTAACGATAAACGTTTGTATGATTTCTCCATTTTACGATTTTCGGCTGCTTTTCGTATGCTTTCCAGACTGGAGGCGACCGTCCTTCGCTTTCTGACGACTTTTATGGTAGACTTCAATGGGCCTTCGGTTTTTTTCATTTCTTTGTTTTCGCCGAAATTCCTTAGTAGTTCTTCCAGGTTCACGTCACTCATTCTCTTCTCTTCGCTCATTTTCTTTTTGGGACTCTTCTTCTTTCCTTTTTTGCTCTTCCTTCTCGAACTGTCTGAGTCCGAGTCCAAATCGCTCCACAGTTCGTCAACCAAAATCAGCGGATCGTCGACGATGAATTCATTCGTTGATTTTGTTTCTTTGCTGATTCTTCGACTTCGCCTTTCCGGAAGTGCGGGTTCTCTTCCGAGAGGAACCACCTCCTCCACTTTCGAGGGAGCTGTTTCATGAATGACTTCTGCTCCATCCGCTGTCGTCCATTTATCGTTGTTTTTAATTATTCCCAATGTCGGCTTTTTTAACGTGACGGTCATTCGCAGTTCTTTGGTTGGGGTTGTGGCCGTTCTTTCTTTTTTCTTCCCCGTTTTAACTTTCTTTTTTAATTTCTCAAAAACATGGCTGACGTTCTCAGTATCGTCAGACGTGTAACAGCCTTTTTCGTCAGATAACGAAACTGGATTTAAACTCTCTGTGGATGTTTCCGACAATTGGTTTTTGGTTTTTTCCTCTTCCGTTTCCTCTTTCTTCACAGTTGGCTCATCCCTTCGACACCCGTCTTGATTATGCAGGAATGAAATCAGAGGTTCATTATCCGATCCGCTCTCGTCTTGCCCGTCACATCTCCCTTTGTCTATTTCGTTTGGGTCAATCCCTAAAAAATATCTCTTCGAATTACTCTTCATTTTCTTTCCCGTTGCTTTACTATTAGAAGCATCGGATAGTTTTTGTTTTTTGCTCTTTCCCGCATCACAATCCTCCAAACTTTGACTGCTTTCTATTTGATAGGAACCTCCAACGCCGTTTCCTCTCTCGCGACTTACGTTATCGATTTTCTTCACTATTTTCAAAGGAGTTATTTCCTTTGAATTTTTTCTCCTTTTTCTCACCACTTGAAAACTTACGGTATCTTCAACTTCGTCTTGAGAAGATCTCTTCTGCTCCCTTTCGAAGGGCATCAACACGGGAATCTCCTTTTCGGTTTTCCCCAACGCCTTTCCGCGAATCGGCTCCACTTTGGCTAAAATCGGCATTTCCTCCAAATCTCTACTCTTCCTGTTATCCAATTCTTCCGGTTTGGAAACTCCCCTGGGCGCGGGCCTGGGATACTGTAAATTGTTCTTCTTCAGCAATGACACTTGCATCGTGAAGACTTTATTATTGGCGACATTTTTCACGCTCTCGCTTTTCTGGAGGAGAGAAGCCTGTTTAATAGGAACTACTTCGACCATTTTGGACACGAATGAATCGCTCTTTTCATTTCGGAGATTTCTGCGGAGGAGAGACCGTGGGTTAAAAGAAACGATATTACCCTCATTATTTTTAACAATGTCTTGTTTATCCTCAGCCGAAACGGAATTTCTTAATGATCTCCTCACTGCCGGTGAAACTTCTTCGGATGCTTCTTTTTCTCCTCCTTTCATATTGGAAATCTTTGGACATTTGTTAGAAATCTTAACAGGTACGACATTATCTAAACTTACAACTACAGTCTTCGTCTTCAAGTCTTTTTCCAGTGGTACGGCCTCAATCTTTTTCGAACTCTCACACGACTGTTTACTCAGAGGCTCCGTATCACTTTCTAATCGCTGCAACGACTGAATTCGCAAAGACCTCCTGCTTCCCCCCTCGGCTTTCTCAGCTTCCTTTTTCTCTAAAATCTTCCTCGAGTTCTTCACTTTCTTTTTAATACTTTTCAAAAGTTCGCTATTAGCCTTATTCGTCTCTTTCAGTCTCAATAGGGGACTGTTGATCCAATCAGAGCTGTTCCTGCTGCAACCTTTCGCGTCAGCTGTCACTTCCGTCCTGATTTTCTTGGTCGTTTTCACGGGCGGTTCTCTCGTCTTTGGATCAGCGGTGTTCGATTTTTCAGACGTTATCGCTGCCGTTTCCACAGTTTTGCTTTTCTTTTTCGTTTTCTTCATTAATTTGGAAACCAATTTGGTCTGTTTAACCTCTGTTGGGTTGCCGCTGCTTTCTGCTCCGTCTCCAGCCTCTTCAGTAAGCCCGGTTGTCTTCCTCCTGTTCTTAGTTTCCGACGCCAATATGAAACCATTGCTCCTGGTTGTGGGCTTTTCTTGAATTGCCTCAACATTCTCTTTTTTTATTTTTGGTTTTTCAATTCTGAGCACCTCATTCTTTTTCTGTTCGGCCGATTCTTTCTTTTTGTGGTCCTTCCTCTTCGGAACTTTAATTAAGTCCTCCGAATTTTCACTGGAACCGTCTCTGGAATTTTCCTCCTTTAAAAGCTGCAAATTTTCTTTTATTTTGATTCTGCGTTTTGGAGATCCAATGGGAGTGTTCTCTGAGCTTGTGTCAGTCGTCGATTTCGAACTTCCTTCCTTCTTCCCTTGCTTTAACTGTCGCTTCTGCTTCATGTTTTTCAATTTCAGCAAGTTGCTTGAAAAGGTCGATTTAAACCTTTTACGGAGCAGTCGATTCTGAAAAGGAGAAAAGAATCTCGTGGGAATTTGCGCAAAACCAGGGATGAAATTCGTGTCGTTTACTTACGCTGTGAATGGTTGCCTGGCTGCGTGTTTTAATCTCATCAAAATTAATCGTCCTTCTGGCGCGTTTTTCCGGCAAATTCGCCAGCATTTTCTGTATGGTTTCAACATCTCCCGGCTTTGTTCTGATTCTGTGCTGATAATGGTACGACCTCAGAGTCGGCGTCGTGGGGATATTTCGTTTCACGTCTCTTCGTCCGATCTGTTTTTTCCGTCTGCTCCCGAAAGGCCGCCATTTCCTTTTTATCGTCATCGGGGAGGAATACATCGTCAAAAACCACGTCGTGTCACCTCCGCAGTCTAACATGTGCTTGTGCAATTCAGAAGAACTCATGCAATTCTTTTTGCATTTGGTGCATTCTTCGGGAAAATTCGTTTTAGGGACTAGTTTTGCAGTCTTTAAATACCCATGTGGTAATAAATATCTCTTATAAAGGTCGGTCAGTTTCGATTTTGACATTTCGGAGGTTTCCCCCGAGTCGCCCGGACCGCCGTCTTCGTTCTTTTGAAACAGTTTGTCGATCTTCTCGTCTTCGAACTCGTAATGGGTGCACCAGACGTTTGGATGGCTCACCCATTTGTGGTCCTCGAGCTCCCAAAGGTTCGTGAACTTGGTGCAACACGTTCCGCATAGGTAACTCCGAGGTCTCACCCATTCGCCACTGATTTCCGTTGACCCTACAAATCAGATCATTTCGAATGCGGCCGCGTTTATTTTTTTTTTTTATAATATCATCTAATAAAGCTTACCTGTGGGCGATAGCGGCGAACTGTCTAAATCTAAATTTAAAATCTCTTCCGACACTTGATCGCTCTTATCGGTTTTAGGCACACTGCTTCCTATATTATCTGAACTGATCTGCCTCCTCAAGGCCATTCTTTGATTCCCGCTTAAATCTAAACTCCCCTTTCTCTTTTTAGAACTCTCCTCCTTATCATCCTTTCCGAGTTCTAACGAACTCTGCCGTCTTGTCATCATTTTTAATCCCTCAGACGACTGTTTCCTGCTCTCCGAGGAGTTATCTGAACCCGTTTTGTTACGATTCTTCGGCACTGGTAACTCTGACCCGGGTGATTTGAAAGACTTTTTGGTTTCTTCTTTTGAGACTGGTTTTTTGGTTTTCGGGCCCTCCGAACTGCTCTTCCGCGATTCCTCATTATTTACCGGATTACTCGAATTGTTCGTCCGCGGTATGAGAGACAGATACTCGGGGAATTTCAGTTCATCCGTAGGTTTTGAGTTCTCTTCAATTTTTTTAACTTCGTCTAATTTTTTAAGGTTTGTTCGCATGATCAACTGAGTTTTGATGTCCAGACAAGACAAATCTTTTAAATAAAAAGCCGACTTTTCCGCATTCGAGTAATTTTTGTCCCAAAACCTGTGCTCGTATCCGTAATTCGTGGGGAAGTTGTATTTCTTCCAGAATTTTTGCTGCCAGTTGGGTAGTTTTTTGAACTTCTTTGCGGTTGATGGTAACGGATTGGGGGTTTTACTTCTCGTTTGGTAAGGGGAAGGGGCCCGCGATGTCTGCACCTCGGGGGGCCCCGTGCTGGGAGAAGACACCGATAACAAACTGGTCGTTTCGGGGACTTCCACGATCTGGTCCGTCCGAACTGGAATGCCGCTTTGATCTATTTTCCCGTCGAGGTGATTCGTCAGATTTTCTTGTATGTTTCCCGATAAATGACTATAAAAAAGCATTTCCATTTCCAGGAGTTGCTCTTCGGTTTTGGTTTCTTTGGGGGAAAACTTTTGCACGTTTCTCGGAGACACGGATGACTTCTTGGTTGACTCGAAAGACACATCAATTCTTAAGTCCGTTTTCGGGACGTTTTTCACGGGCTTTTTGTCTGATGTCTCCTCGGCGTCCTCCTGTGCTGATTCTTGCGAAGAGGTTTTTGGACTGTCCAGGGAAACCACCGTCTGACTGTCGCCGCTTTTTTTCAAATGAATCTCCCTATTGTGAGGGTAGAGTCCATCTTTAGTCGAGAATCTTAAGTCGCATTTTTTGCAGTAAGCATATTTGTTCCTATGTTTTAGAATACAGTGGTTTTTGAATTCCTCAAGCGAAAATAATTTCTTAGAGCAATACCGGCACTTGAACTGTTTATATTTCCCGGGAGCGTGTGTTTTTTCGTGAGCTTTACACGGGGACCATTCTGTGAATGTTTGCGTGCAATATAAACATTCATATGTAAGGATTTTTAGTTTGACGGGTTTCGTTTCTGAGTTTTCTGATTCCTCGACCTCTCCAACCGCAGGTGCTTCATTTGCCATTTCTTTGTCCGACTTAATAACACTAATAAATTCTATATCTGCGGTCTGAGTGGAACTTTCCACGAGTTTTTTTGATTTACTCTGCTTGACTTTATTCTCATTCTTTTTTGTACATGCGTCACTGTTATTTTCACTCTTTACCGAATTAGCTGCGCTTTCGCAAGAATTCACCTTGCAAGGTATTTCAGTCTGGGCCAATGAAGAATCTAAAGTTTTTTCTATGGTTTTACCGTTATTTAAATTATCATTACGAAATGAAGACCTCTTTTTTCTTTCTGGTATGATGAGTGGCAATTTCACATTTCTTAATGTTTTTCTAACTTTCTTTTTTGTACTTTCATCAGTCTGAAGTTTAACCGCGGAACTTCTTAAGGCATTAAGTTCTCTTTTGTCATCATCTTCTGAAGGAAACAACTCAGAAATATCTGAACAGGATTTAGAAGTTGACTGAAGCTGCCAATGTTGAAGACTGCAACTCTGGTTTGGTACTGATTTCCGGCGATTCTTTTCAAATAATTTGAAATCATTATCATTTTTAAAGTTTTCAAAAAATGAATCATTTAAACTTTTCACATCATTACTAACACTTTCTATGCTCACTATTTCTTCAATTTTTGGTGCACTATTAATATCCACAGTTACATTTGATGTATTATTACTCTCTTTCACTTCTACAACATTTTGAGATCTTTTGGCCAGCATATCTGCTAATTTATTTATTTTTGATCCAGCTTTATAATTTTTATTAGTGTTTTTTATTGAACTACTACTGCTTTTTCCTAATAACATTGAATTTCCATTGTTAGTACTAATCAGTCTCTCATTGCCACCATCCTCCCCTGGATCAAAAGTTTTCATTTGATCATTTACAGAACACTTTGTGGTGGACTTACTGGCAGTGACCCAAGGAATGTTAACAATTGTGCCATGACCAGATAAGGTAACATTTGAAGTGGAAGGTGAAGTTGATTCTGCTGAGAAATCCATCTCACAAGATTCTGAACACAATTGATTTTGACCTTCACCACTTGCAGAATTACCAGTTGACTGGTTTTTATCAGATGGGGACATTCTGTTCTAATGGCATTGAATACTGTTTTGAAAACTGTCCATTCCTGCAAACAAAACATCACATGTTAATGAGAGATTATTTTTTTACAAACTTAACAGATTAGTTAATTAACTCCTTTCAATGTCTTATTTCTCTCATCTTAATTAAATTTCCTTCCTTTTAATTAAACACATTAAAATTTAAAATTTCTGCCCACTCTCACATGTTTGGTCTGTTGCATGAGTTTTAAGATATTTAAAATTATAAAATTAGTGAGTGTGTATAAGCCTAATTATAATTTACATATAATCATATAAAACACCATAGAAGAGTATAAGTATACTTTACTTATAACATAATGCTTGAACTTCAACTTAAAGTATCATTTCCGTCAAAACATTAATACATATATTAAATGTTATCAGTTACATCAATCTTAGGGGTACATATTTGACTAGAGAAAAATCAGAGGTCTAAAGTACTAAAAACATTTCTAAAATCGCTTTTGAAATACCTGAAACTATTAAAAAATTGAAACAGCATCATAGGGAAAAATATGAACCCCGAGAGAAAAATATCCTTTCGAGGTGACGGCACACCCTTTGCGACTGTATGACTATTAAGCACGATATCAACTTTCACTAAATCAGCCACGTTCAATAATAACAATATTTTAAAAAACCAATAAAACTTTACAATTATCCCATGTTAAATAAGAATTCAAAGGTTCAAGTTCAAGAACAGGATTCCCATCAAATTATTAATTCTGCACCTTCATCCCTTCAAAGGCAAAGGAGTATTTGTTTACACGCCCACAATCTATTTAAAGACTTCAGCTATTGAGACTCAATAAATGCGATTCGAAACAGTAAATTTTATCGCAGAAACTGGATTTCGAGAAAAATAAGGTCTTTAAAAGAATAAATGTCTCTTCTCAGCCAATTAGTATAAAAAAGTCTTGTCCAAAAATCGCCGCCATTTTGTTTTTCTCGTAAAAGAAAATAACCAGTAGTATTGGAAAAAAGAAAAATGATTTACAATTTACATCCACTTTGGATTATTTTTATAGACTTAGAATAAGTCATAATTGACTTCACATATAAAGTTTAATTGAATTAATTACCAATGGCCGAATAAACTTGTGTTTAATGATACTTTTCTCCTCAATAAAAAAAAACAAAACTTCTCTTTTAAACTGGCTTTTGCTCTCATCAAGAGAAACTTTTTTGAGAATTATTAGTGAAACAAGAAATTTGCTTTCGTTAAAATGATGTTTTATTAAGATTTGGTTAGGAATTATTATAATTTCTAGTTTTTAAATATTTTTTAATTTCACTAAGTTTAACAATGACGGAATCAATTACAAAAATAAAAGTTGTTAAGAAAAACAAAGCGCAGCTTTTGTCTAGTAAAGAAGATTTAAATAAACTAACTCAGGAGGTAGGTCAACATTTATAAAATTTTATCGAAATTCTCTGATTATTTTTGAATGACAACCCCCGTATTCATATTATATTTTGAAAATTTATAAAATTCATTTAGAAGGTTCTCTTTCGTTATCGATTGATATTTATTTAAATTAATAAATTTCTAAACTTAAATGACAGTCATTGAGCATTAAGTGAATCCATACGTTTGTTTTGGTTTTTAACCAATTACATAAAAAAATAAATTTTTTATTTCAGGAATTAGTTGAAAGAATAATGCAATTAGAAGCACACAATCTTCAGTTAAGAAATATTTTACAAAAAAAAAATGAGCCAAGTAAGGGCAAAAGTATAAAATCAGATAAAAAAATTGATTTTTCTAAGTAAGTATAATACAGTTTAAACTCCTTTAAATTGCTTAAAATAATTTTTTTTTATAAAATCAATTTTTAGGGTTTCCAAAAGACATGTATTATTAAAATTTTATTACCTTGGCTGGAATTATCAAGGTTATGTCACACAAGAAGACACAATTAATACTATAGAATATTATTTATTTGAAGCTCTTCAAAAGTGCTGTTTAATTGAAAGCAGAGAAAAAAGCAATTATCATCGCTGTGGAAGAACAGATAAGGGGGTTAGTGCATTTAGTCAGGTTATTTCCATAGGTAATAGATTATTGTAAAATTTACTTACAAATTATCTGAAATTTATATGAAACTTACCTCAGATTTAAGGAGTAAATTAAAGGAGCCAAATGAATCAAATGTTAATGAGGAAATTCCATATTGTTCTATGCTGAATAGATTACTGCCAGATAACATAAAATGTTATGCATGGTCTCATGTTAGTGCTGACACAAGTGCCAGATTTAATTGCTCAAGTAGAACCTATAAATACTATTTCCCCAGAGGAAATTTGAACATAAAAGTAAGCATAATTTACATCATAAAAATGAGTTTAAAAAATTAGTCCAAAAATAATTTCTCAACATGAATTTTAGGCAATGGAAGAGGGAGCAAAATTTTTAATAGGAACCCACGATTTTAGAAATTTATGTAAAATGGATGTTGGAAATGGAGTAACAGAATTCCAAAGAGAGATAACACTTGTTACAATCACACCTTCCCCAGTTACCACTCCAGAACAGTCAGGTAAGTTACTCAACACTTATGTCAACTTTCAAGGGAAAGTTGTCATTTAAAATTTTTTTTGCAGGCTACCAAATGTTAGAATTGACGATACAAGGAAAAAGTTTCCTGTGGCATCAAATCAGATGCATTATGAGTATATTGTTGCTGATTGGACAGGAAAAGGAATCACCTGATATTATCAATCATTTATTAAATACTGAAGAGAACTTTTGTAAACCGCAATATTCACTTGCTCATTATTTACCCCTTAATTTGTATGAGACAAATTATGAGAATACTCCAACAGAATGGAATATTGACAGTCATGATTTAATTAAAACTGTAAAACTTCTGCAGAGCCAGTGGACCAATTATGCCATAAAGTAAGTGCTTGTGTAATTTTTTTTATTTTTAAGATGAAACAAAATACTAGAAAATTTGTATGACATTTTTAGGGCGACCATGATTAGAAACATGAGTGAAAATTTACTAAATTTAAATAAAAGTGAAGATAAAATTGAAAGCCAGGCAGAGTCCTTACAAGAGGGTGTCAAATCAAAAGTCTACAAACCACTTTTATCACGAATGAAATGCGGTAAGATTTTCAGGCACCAAAAAAAAATTAGTTTATGTATTTTTTATTGGATTTTATTTAATGCATATTTTTTATTTAATTACAATTATTAATTATTTTTCATTAAATTACAATTATTAATTATTTTTTATAATTACAATTATTAATTATTTTTTATTACATTACAATTATTAATTTTTTTTATTACATTACAATTATTTATTACTTTTTATTAACTGATATTTATTAATTATTTTTATAAAATTGCAATTATTAATTATTTTTTATTGAATTACAATTATTAATTACTTTTTATTATATTACCATTTATTAATTACTTTTTTATTAAATTACATTTATTAATTATGTTTTGATTAAATTACAATTATTAATTATTTTTTTATTAAATTGCAATATTCATTTGACAGCCTTAAATTAAAAGCAATGCAAAGTTTTGGATAATTATTATCCACATTGGCAAAGCCGCCATCTTTAGCCATATTTTTATTTTATTTTATCCCCTAATAAGGATAATTAAATTAAGCCTTTTCAAATTGAGATCCAATCAATGTTGAATTTCTCTTTGATTTTTTATCATATTTTTCCAGTTTTTCTGTTTTTAAAATTTTGGTTTTTATTTTTTTTTTCAGAGAGTTTGGAAAATAAAATTACTCATTTTATGAAAAGAAGAAAGATTGAAGTTGTTGAGAGCAGTTGCAAGTAAATGTAAGCGTGATCGAGACTAAAATTCGTAATGATCCTTCAGTTAGGAAACTTTAGGGACCAAAATATCTTTCACTGGATTGGTGAAGTAGTACTAAATAAATTATAACAATATTTTTTGGCGGTCGTACGATATATCCTTTTTCTTTTATGGAAAAAAATCAGATTTTACATTTAAAAAAAATGATATTAAAAAAAGAATAAATTTTATGTAAGTTTTTTTTATAATTTGAACTTTATTTAACCTATGCACTCAACAATATCCGAATATTTCTATTCTTGCACAAGTACTGTCCAATTGTGATCACTGTTTCCGGTTATTGATTTATTTTCAGGTCCTATGACAGCTCTACCGACGGGGTTTTTATTCTTTTCTCCCAAATATTTCTCTCCCACTTCTATTATTCTGTCCTTGGTGACTTTCATTGTCCTCAGCCTGTTACGCTGAACCGATTCATCGGTGACTCCATGCAAAAACCACCTCATTCCTTTATCTCCAGGCGGAACCGGAGCATCAATTGATTGAAAAATACCTAATTTCGCTTCGTCCACATCTTCTTGAGAGAATTCTCCACGGGAGAGCCACGACACCGCCCCGTCATATATCAAATGAGAATTGGCAGGATTGGGGTCTCGATAAGAATAAAACGTTAACACACCGGAAGTGGTGAGATTCAGTCCGCCTCCATAAGCGCCTCCTTTCTCTCGAATTATCGGATGGAGGTGTTTCATCGTCATCAACCGCGACATGACAGATAAAGCTCCGTAGTCTTCGTGTTCGTAAGGAACGCCGACGATGGCTTTCGATGTGTAGCTGACTGGAATCGGGAGAAGGTGGAAGAGACCTT
Organism: Brueelia nebulosa; assembly: GCA_028293925.1. Lineage (NCBI taxonomy): Eukaryota > Metazoa > Arthropoda > Insecta > Psocodea > Philopteridae > Brueelia > Brueelia nebulosa. The sequence continues at coordinate 895,634 of JAQIBA010000029.1, read as the reverse complement.
TCGTTGACGCTCCCGCCATTTTGACTTCCCTAAGCGCTTCCGCTTCTCCCACCTCACCGTGAGTGTTCTTTATGAATTTGGCAGCACTCTCGAGAGTGGTTTGTTCTGTGCCTTCGAGAACGTTAAGAGCACATCGGAGATGTCTTCGGGTCATTATTTGGTGCTGTATTTGAGTCATTTTAGATAAAACGTCACCGAGATTACTCTGAGCGACTTTCTTCATGGAATTCACATAAGTCAACCCCGATGCCTTTTCTTTTAACATATTTATGGGAGAAATCAAACTGGCGGCAGAAAGCATCGCATAATAATGTCCCATGTGAGTGACACCGTTGACTAAAGCAGCCGCGTGGGCATTCACCAAAGTTTCAAATCTCTCCAAGTCTTTCAACTGCATGCCTTCAAACATTTCCAACCACAGATCAAACATGGCATCCGAGTTTTTATTCAAACAATAAGAGCTGATTGTGAGGGTTTCCTCGGCGAAATTCATATTTTTGGGATCCGATTTGAAATGTGTGCCAACACTCAATCCTCCCGACTTTAAAGTTGCCATTTGATCGAATTCTTTATAATTATAATTCTTCGTACCCATTTTGGTTGAAACCAAAGCGAAGAGAGGAAGAAGAGATTTTAATTCATCGGAGAGATCCCCGAGGGTTAATAAACCCCTAAAATAAGTGACTCCATTGGTGGGTTGTGGGATTAAATAAACTTTCACCCCATCAATATTCTCTTCCTTTATCTGAATCTTTTCCACGTCTCGTTTTAAATCGCTTATTTTTAAAGTGGGCAGACAAGATTTGTCATCCATTTTCTGCTCTTCCAGAAGTTTCAATCCATTCTGATAGATTTTTATTTTGTCTTCCTTTGTAAGATTCTTCAGTTTTTCTTTCAATAACTTCTCCTCTTTTTCCTTTTCCTCATCACTGAACTTCACATCAGGTGACATTGTTAAAATCAATTTGTGATTATTGTTTTTAAAATACTTTTTAACGGTTTTTTGCAAGAATTCCGGGTCATCCGCTAAATTTTTTTTCAATTTTTCAATCTGCTTTTCAATTTTTAAATAATTGATAACATCACCGTCATGATTCCATACAGGCGCTATACTGAATATTAATCCCAAGCCGAAGTCAGATGTCTGATGCTTTAAATTCAATTCAATGGAGTGTAAAATAGCTTCTATGTGTTTACTGTCGAATCCTTTTTGTATAACTTCATCAATTGTGGCTTCATACAACTGAATGATTTTTTCAAAATCATTTTCTGACACTCCCTGTAAACCCACAGTGAATATTGTGTCTTTTGTTTGTGATTCAAAACCAGTGGCCGGACTAAATCCTGCTCCTATGTTGGGCTCAATTAGGGTTTTGTAAAAGGCAGAATTAGGCCCACTCACAAGCAACTCTGATAAAACCTTTAATAAGAAGCACTCATCCACATCTGTTATACTGCAACACAACACACTGATTGCTATTGACGACTGTTTGTTTTTGTCTGCCGCCAAAGGATCAACTCTGCATTTGATATGCTTTCTCAATGGCTGACTCCATCTTTTCTCAGATGGGACAACAGTTGATACTTTATTTTGTGTGTCCACATTTAATTTTTGAAGATACTGCTCACTCAGGAATTTTAAGTGCTTATCCACAGGGAAATTACCATAAGTATAATATTTTGTGTTTAAAGGAGAATAATAATTTTTATGGAAATTCTTAAGATCTTGATAAGTGAGTGAGGGAATCACTAATGGATCTCCTCCTGAACAAACACCATATGTATGTGATGGCAACATGTTATTCTGAAGTGCATATTCAAAAAGGTTTTGATTATCTGCAAAAACACCTTTCATTTCATTGAACACAACTCCCTTGAATATAATTGGAGTGTTTGGATCTTCTGGGTTTTCATGTTCTAACCTCCAACCCTCCTGTTGAAAATCCAGTTCTTTTAGAGTTGGGCAAAAAACTGCATCCAAATATACAGACATTAAATTTTCAAAATCCTTTGGGTTTTGGGTGGAAAATGGATACATTGTATAATCAGAAGCAGTAATGGCATTCATAAATGTGGCCAAAGACCTGTTGAGCATTTTAAAAAATGGATCTCTACATGGAAACTTTGAACTGCCACATAAAGTAGTGTGTTCTAATATATGAGGTGATCCTGTAGAGTCTGTGGGAGTGGTTCTGAACATGACAGAAAATGCATTATTTGAGTCTTCTCTGTCAATGTGTAAGTATTCTCCTCCTGTTGCTTCATGAATTAACTTTATAGCAGTCAACTGAAACTCAGGAACACTCTCAACTTCTTTAACTACAAAACCACTCATTTTTTCTCCAACTTTGGGTAATACTCTTTTTGAAATTTTAACATTTTCAGTTGAACTTTTTGAAACAGGCTGTTGCAGTACTTGAGATGAAGTTGATTTTTGATTTGAAATAAATCTCCATCCATTATAAAGAGATATCTCTTTCTCCTTATCCCTGCTGAATGCGTTTTTGATAGACGCCGATAATAATTGTTTTAAAAGCAAAGCCATTTTTCACGTGAATCTAAAAATAGCAACATAAAAACCACTAATTAATACATATACTAATTATACATTTATAAAAATTTAAAAGGTTAACGAATTCAACTGTGAAGAAAATGAATAAAGCGGTATAAACTTTTTAACTATACAAATCCATAAAAAATTAAGCATTGTGAAATGCTCACTTAATTTTGATTATTTCATAAACTGATACTCAAAATTATTAACCGGAGATATTTAACCATTTAATAATTTTCTCTAAAGATTTCATCAGAAAACATGACATTATAATACAAATAAATAAACTGAAAAAATAATCACCTTATTAACGAAATCTCTTTCATTCAAAATTAAAAATGCGTACCGCAATCTCAATTAGTTTATTTTAACATTGTTTTATTAAAAAATAAATCCACATTGAAAAACCTCCATTCGTGGAATCAGAAACTATAACTAGAATTTTCACGTATGGCCTAATGGACAATTTTTTGATTGGTTCGAAGTCTCCATCTTTGCGCAAGTCCGGCATTCCTATGGTGGTTTATTTAAAATTTAGGAATAAAGTGTTTTTAACAACGTTTTTACTTTTTAATGGAGTTAAAATAAACCTCGGAAAGTCGAAACGAGTGCATTTGTAGTTTATGCTGAATCCATAAAAGGTTTTTGCTTAAGATATATCATAGCTGATTAGTCCGATGTATTAATATAATTTAACGGAAATGTTTCACGTACATTGTGAAAAATTACATGAAAAACGTCGGAAAACAGGAAAAAATTATATCATTATAGTTTGAAGAAAAGCTGTTAATTTATTCACTATTCAAACTTACATGAGTTTTAGATAAATGTGATTCTGTTTCCTGTTTTATTTTCTCCCTTGTGCGATGACCGCCATTTAAATTAACGGTTTTTTAAAATCCGTTAAAATCCGATCATGTTTTTAATGATTTCTAAGGATATTAAAGTTTTAAAAGAAATAAAATAAAATAAAATATCAATAAAGAATATATTTTTACACAATGGCCTATCTCAAGGTGGGCTACCATAAATTCATAACTATAATCGAACTAATTAAAAAGCAATCCTTTCTAAATAATATTATTTGCTCACCGCAAATAAATTATAGATTTGCATTGATTAGAGTCAATTCTTTTTTCCCTTCAAAAATCAAAAAAGAATCCTCTTTTTGAGTTTTAAAACAATTAGTAATTTTTATTAAAAATTATAAAAAATTTAGTAATGTAACTTACATAAGACCATCACCAAATGTTTAAATTTAATTACTCCTTTATTGGCGTTTTTGAAAGTATTTTTTTCGCAGTAAAAATTAAAATGACTAAAAATTTGGCCAAAAAACCAAATATTATAAATTAAAATGACTGTCAAAGTTTATGATTAATAAAATAATTGTAAAAAATAATTAAATAGTTTCGATTATAAGCACGTAAAATGAGCAACGATCGAGATTAATTTCTCTAAATGACGGGAGACAAACAAGAAATCTCCTTTTCTGTTTAAAATTTAAGAAAATTATTTGGAAGACTTTTCTTGTTGAAACAGATTCAAAAAATTCAATATTAAAAGAAAAAAAACACTCTTACGAATATGAGTCACGTTAAAGTGTAAAGCTTTAAATATTTTTTATGTAAGCCGTCACTATCAACTAAACTAATGAATTGCACCACTGAATTTAAATACTAAAATTTTAATAGCATTCCTAATTACGATGCTAAGGACACTCCATTACCAATTTGAGTGGCAAAGGTATTTTTCACGGGGGGAAAAACATTCAATTCCCGATTATGCTTAATTTGCCTTCGTGAGTGCGTTTGATTTTTGTTAAACAGAAAATTATCTTAATTTTTGTGCGATTCCATTGCATTCATTGCATTTCTTGTAACGGTCAGAATACCTTCAATTGCTTTACAATGTTAAATAAACAGAAAAAAATATTCTAAATAAGAGTATAAAAACAAGAAAAAGACAACACAAACTGCCTGTCAAATTGATAAAAAACACTGAATGCGTTAAAAAGCAGTGAATTCTACTCGACCGGACTAATCCCAAATTTGAAATACAAATTAATTTCGGATAATCGGACCAGCCCATTTCCAATGTAACCCGAATCAGCAGAATCCTCCACATTGTGAATGAGTTTAACGAGTGATTAATTAATTAAAAAAAAAAGAAATCTCTTCTTTCGTGTGACTATCAAGAAATGCCGATTTTAATTTTTTTTCGGAGAACACGTCAGAGTTTTTTCCCGTTCTTTTTCTTCTTCTGTGAACCATATTTTCGTAATGACGATGTCTCCCGTCGACAGAGTTTGGCAAGCGACGTCCGAGTCTTCCTTTCCTCCGACGCTTTGACGGGCGACGTCGTTCGACTCCGAGTGACAGTTACACCCGCAGAAATTCTGCCGTTCGTTCGGAGAAGACTTTTCGCTCGAAGCCACGTGCGGAGTTTCCTCTGAAGGAGGATCCATGTCGGATGTGACCGCCGAGAGAATTTCTTCCAGTCTTTTAATTTTCTCCAGTCGATCCATTTGAGCGTCTGACAGAACCTCGTCCACCATTTGCATTGATTCGGTCAAACTGATGGGTTCTGAGAGAGAGATTGGAGTTCTTAAACTCGTGAGTCCACCTGGAAAACGTCGTTAACAGATTGTTAAGTGTGCGACAACGTTTAATTCAAGAAAATACGACGAAAAATTACCCGAAAGTGGTGAAGTTTTCCCACTCTGAAATGACTCTAAACTGGGGTATTCATCCGAATCCGTGTCAGATTCCGAATATTTTGTATTGCCGTCTTTGGACCCCGCGTTTTCCAATTGTTCTAACTTTTTCGCAACTTTATAAGATCCCCGAAGTTTTTCCTTTTCTTTATCCGTCAATTCTATGTACCTGAAATTGACAAAAAAAAAGACAGAGGAATTAACCTCACCGACTTTTTTGACTTTTCCACGAAATACCAACCTGAGCAAACGGATTTCTCTGTTGCTCAACACGATTTTCTTTACTTGATCGTCCGATAATTTCGACTTTAATTCCTCCACCATGTATTCTATTTTCCTTTGATTTTTCCGCAGCTTCACTTCCTTCGGTTTAATGTGCGCATAAATCTGCTCCTCACACAACTCCTCCAAAAGTTTTTTATTCTCAGGTTTGATTATGCTGCAAGAAGAACATATAATGATTATTAATATTAACCCTTTGAGCTCGACGCCATTTTCGCTTGCGACGATTTCAGCAAAACACTTTACAATTGCTTGAAAAACATTTAAACAAACGTATATTAATAATAAAATCTCACCACTTTATTCATTTATAGGTCGAAAACAATAAATTTTAATAAATATTACAACCTGTAATTGGTTGTGGTGTGATATTTTGTGAAACAAGATGCATCCAGATGCAAGTAGATGAAATACTACATGAAAATACAGAAATCTGAAGGAAAAGAAATACAAAAAAGATGTTTAGAAGAGCTCCAAGGAAACAAAGAGAAATAGAAAGGAAGATAGAGCAACTGGATATAAAGGAGATAAATATAAGAAGCAAAAAAGAGAAAATAAAGGACAGAAAAGAAGATAATCAGAAAGAATGGGGAGAAGAAAAAATGGAGAAGAATACACGAAAATACTAAGACCAGAGAAAAGAAAGATAATTAGAATGGGAACAACAAGGTGGAAAAATGGAAAAACCCTAAAAACAGTACAGCAGTAATGTGCAAAGGGTTAATATTAATACGATTCGGTGGTTTCCAACTTTGGAAATACGTCTCGTCATTCCCGTAATGAAATCTTAATTTAATAACATCGGAAAGAAACTGTAAAAAATCACTTACTTGAGCATGAGGGGATACAAATGCGAGGCCAAATAAATGACATCTGCGGCCGCGTATAGTATCATTTCGCAAGAAAGAGGCCGTTTCATCCAAAACCTGCAGTCTTTCTTGAGCATGCTTTTTATCTGATCCCTCATGAGGTTCGTGGGCAGATCGTATGTCTCGTATAATTTATTCAGGGTAACTTCTTTCACTTTGTGGATGGGCTTTTCGAGTTCCTGCATTTGAACGACCGCCTGAGCGGCCTGCGTGTCGAAAACATTTTTCAAAACTATCCCGTAGATGAAATATATCGTCAGAGAGTCGTTCCGGCAGTCGTGAATGACCTGCGAAGAAGGAAAAAAAAACAACCAGATGAGAACCACATTCTCCGGTTTTATGGCTGGTCGAAGGAGACTGTCGCAGATGTATAAAAAAAAAAAACAAATTGAAAACCGCCCGGAAAAATAAAGACAAAGAATTCTTTAAAAAAAGAAGGGGTCGACGGAGCTTTAATAAAGAAACTATGTTTCAATTCTTTTGAATTATTGATTGACCGAGAAAAATATTTTGAGGATTCCATTTTTAACTTACATTCGGCGGCACACAAAAACACAATTCGAAAACGACATGTATTCCCTCGGGATTTGGGCCTACACTCTATAAAAATTCCCTCTTCCTAACAAGTAAAAAAAAAATGTAAAGAGAAAAAATTTGACAATTAATTAAGACTTTAATGACAATGATGGAAAATGGGAAAGACAACTTAATCGACTGTCAATTTAGCTTTAAGTAAAGCTTTTATTATTGGCAAAACGCTATTGACTGCCGCTAAGAATGTTAAAACTCAGATCAAAAGACCTCCGCTTTCCGTTGGAAAAAAATATAAAAAATTATTTTTAGAAAGATATCATTCGTGAAGCAAATAATATACTAATAATATATAATAATTTATCTCGCCCGAGGGCACTAAGGGACTATAAGCAACAATTTTTTTACAAATGTAGTAATACAACAACAAATTTTTTTTCTTTTTTATAAGCAACAATCAAACACAAAGTTATAAATTATATACAGATCCAATGATAAACAGTTATAACTTTTAAAGTAAATAAAATATTCAGAATTAACAAATTAAATATGAAATTATAAGTTAGATAAACAAAACATTAAGTAACATAGATATAAATATATAAAATAAATATAAATAAAAATATCATAACAAAATATGAATAAAATATAGCCAGTCAATATTATTAGATATAAAATTATAAGTTAAATGAATAAAACTTAGATAAAATAACTAAATAATAAACTTAAAAAATTAAGCAAATAAATAAAAAGTAATGACTACAGTTTTAACCGCGGAAATGTTTTACGCAGAGTAGTTACAAAAGGTAATAATATAAAAAATATTATACTGAAAATAATATCAAATCATAATAATACTGGAAATTATAAAATAATTATAAAAAATATAAAATAATAATAATAATAATAATAAATAATAAATAAATTTCAAATTATAAAATAATGTCAAAATTATAATAATAATATCAAAAGTTAATATTCAAAAATGCAAATACAGTCGCGGAGGCAGCAATTAAGAAGCGCCGTTCCGAGAAGTATTGTTACTGGCAACCACTGTCAGTAGCAATTGCAATTTCGGACACCCACTGTCAGTAACAATTGTAATTGCGGATAAACACTGTCAGTAACAATTGCAACTGCGGACAACCACAGTTTATAAACTTTATGCAGAAAAAGCTGTGAACCCCTACGACAATAATTTACATCCGATTCTTAAAAGTTACCGTAATTTTCTTTAAATTATCATCCCCTAAAACCAACAATAGGGGAAATTTCTAACCCATTTAGCCCAAATACCCATTAAAAGTAAAACCACTTCGGTTTGGAAGATGAAGACAGTGAATTTTAGGTTTTAAGCTAAAACACCGTCACAAATAAAAGGTAAAATTCGGGATCCATTAAAAGGGATGACGTCCCGAGGAGTTAAAAAAACCTAAAATATAAACCACGACTGACGACCCCGAGTAAGCACACGTAGTCTCTGGAGAAACATGAACAAACCATGTTCGATATAAAATACAGTGGTAAAACGTTCCTTGTAAATATTTTATGCTCCCTTATGCTGCGGTTCCGGTTTCTCGCTGCCCTGCACTTTTTATAACTTCCATAGCTTTCCCCAATAAATTCCGCCTCCCATTATTGATATATCTCTCCCTGGTTAACATGTTTTTCACTTTACCGCTTCTTCTTCGATCCCGCTAATTTTCCTCGAGGTGATATATAAAAGAAACTCTTCTTCGCCGGTGGAGAGGGAATTCAGACAGAGAATCAAACTGAGCCCTTACGAAGTTTTCGACCAACCACAGCGGAAGGTCAACGCCCGCTTTTGGCTTTCTTCCATTCCTGTGTTACGTGGGCCCACATTTCTCACTAGAATTTAACTACTCACTGAAATATTTCTTCCATTTACTATCTGGATTATGAAACACGGCTTCAAGCCTTTAACGAAGGGTTGTAGGGTGAAAGAAATGTATTATTCTTCTAAACATCTGGAAAACTCATTGATTTTTGGTGACTTTCTCATTCGATTTAGATCAGTGATGGCCAACCTATGGCCCGTGAAGGTGTTGCATGTGGCCCGCTCTTTTATTCTTATATTCACATACGTATTTGGTGATTTTAGTCCATTTTATGTTTTAAATAAGGGATTATTCTAATAGTTGAATAACTTTCAATGGGAGAATAACTTCAGTTTGTAATTCTTTCTTAACTTTCGACAAATTTTTAAATTTATACGAACGCTTTCGAATCCATTCGGTCATATAAGCCAAAAGGACTGCTTGTAAAATAATAAAATGTTGTAAAAAGGGTAAAGCCGGAAAAAAGAGGCAAAGGCGTAGTCGTGATAGCAGGAACGTAGAGAAAAGGAGAAAATGAGAAAAAGGTAAAAAGAGAAAAGGGAAATATGAGAAAATGAGAAAACGAAAAGAGGAGAAAATGAGAAGAGAGAGAAAAGGAGAAGAGAAGAGAGAGAAAAGGAGAAGAGAAGAGAGAGAAAAGGAGAAGAGAAGAGAGAGAAAAGGAGAAGAGAAGAGAGAGAAAAGGAGAAGAGAAGAGAGAGAAAAGGAGAAGAGAAGAGAGAGAAAAGGAGAAGAGAAGAGAGAGAAAAGGAGAAGAGAAGAGAGAGAAAAGGAGAAGAGAAGAGAGAGAAAAGGAGAAGAGAAGAGAGAGAAAAGGAGAAGAGAAGAGAGAGAAAAGGAGAAGAGAAGAGAGAGAAAAGGAGAAGAGAAGAGAGAGAAAAGGAGAAGAGAAGAGAGAGAAAAGGAGAAGAGAAGAGAGAGAAAAGGAGAAGAGAAGAGAGAGAAAAGGAGAAGAGAAGAGAGAGAAAAGGAGAAGAGAAGAGAGAGAAAAGGAGAAGAGAAGAGAGAGAAAAGGAGAAGAGAAGAGAGAGAAAAGGAGAAGAGAAGAGAGAGAAAAGGAGAAGAAAGAAAAAAGAGAAAAGAGAAAAGGGGAAAGAGAAAAAGGGAAAATGAGAAGAGAGTAAAAACTAATTTTAAAATAAAAATCCATATTTAATTTTCTTATACTTTGTGGCCCGCACATTACCAAAGTTGGCCATCACTGATTTAAATTATACTTCCGACGGTGACAACAAGTTTACTGTACACTTACCGAGAATATTTCCTACATTAAAAATTTTTCATTAAACGAGTTTCTGCATCCGCTACCCTTTTAACCCTATCCAATAATTTCTTTCAGACGTAGTGAGCTCATAATATACCGTGAGAGAAAACTGACCCAAAAAGCTTTGATGCTTTCAGGTTTTTAAATTGAAAATTATTCAAACGAAAGTGTTCTGAATTTAAATTCTATTTCATTCGCGTTCTCACCGAGAAAAAAAAAGACTCGAAGATTTGCATTTCGCACTTGGGAGGAAAAATAACAGTCTATCATGTTAAATTCAATTTAGCAAAAAATACGAAAATATTTCCGTCTTGCCAAAGATTTATTTCTTAAAGAGCTCCCGAAGGATCTGACCCATCCAATGTCTTTTTTTTCTCCCTGCGGTTTCCCGAAAACCTCTTTTTTTTGTCTTTTTTGATTCTGTAATTTTGTTTTTACTCCGCACCGAGAGATGTGGTTTATATTTATTTAATTCACTTTTTCCCTACTATTTCGTGGTTCTTTGGTTTCAAAATTTAAAAAAACCAATGCTGTCTTTGATATTGAAGACTATAAAAAATATTCTTTTGTTTTCAATTTCATTTACGCCCTTCTCCCGTTAATAAAACAACGGTACTCTGCTTTAGTCTTAACGACACTGACCCCAATATTCGATTTTAAGCCCCAAAATCAAATTTTTTATAAACTCTGCCACTTTTATTCTATTATAGAATTGGGTTATCTCTTTGTAAAATATATTCACAAGAGAAATGAATTACGTAATAATGGCCGTAAATAAGTTTGTAAATTTAAACGTTAAGTTTATACATATGGATCATCTTAATTAATACTTAATAATTAATTTTAATAATAAAATGGACTTTTCTTCCGCACTAATGGTTCATTGAAAATCGTGTTTAAAAGCAGACATTTTACACTTCTACCTTAAATATCTGTCTGATAAATCGTATATATCTTATACACACAAAAATGAGAGTTGATTGAATGATAAATATTTTTCTTGGAGGAAACACTAAGATAAGCAATTCTGAGTGAATAAAATAATTTCAAGAACTGTAGTTTACATCAAAATGATTTTCTGATGAATTGCTAAAAATATTTTAAAAGGAAAAATTATATTCACTAATTAACCATTTGAATAGTAACAATATTCTAAAATAATTAAAATTCAAAATTAAATTGTATATTTAACCCTTTTTAAAAAAATAAAGCAATTTTAATTGTGCTTTTGACCACCCAAAAATATACTTTAATTGTTTAATTAAGCAATTTAATTTTATTATTGTTTTACTCAAAAAAAATAATTTGAAGAAATAAATTTTTAAATAATAAATGCTCAGTTTAAGTGAAATTTGAAAACAAATTACAGTTCTTTAGTGATTAAACAAAATTTACAAAAAAAAATGAAACCAAAGCAATATTTACTCACCTTGACAATTTCATCAGAAGTCAATAACCTGTCAAGTCCTCCTTGGTACATTAGTTTAGGATATGTTATCAGGTCAAATATGTAAACCTGACCACTCATGGTCCCAATTTGCAGCAGTGAAACACTGCCTTTCATCCCTAATATTCCTTCTATATCCACTGCAACTGCTTTTTCTGTAGATTCACTTGCTTTTTTAAACAGACTATCAATGACTTGATTGCTTTCTTTTACACTTTTAATCACTTTTGTAGCGGATAAAATTTTATTTTTCCACTGTTCTGTCACTAAAGGATTGTTGAGATTGTTTAAATTTTGCACTATATTTCTATCTTTTTCAGAATTATCAGCTAATGTTTTCATGACTAAACTGTTAATCCTTTCCTTCAATGTTAAATTTTGTTGTGAAAGAGGTGAAAGTGATCCTGTTTTGTGTGGTGATAATATTGCTTCCTGTTGATTGTTATTCTCAGACAAAGGCAGAAGTTCAGATGGTAAAATCTTTGGCTTCACATTATTATTATTTGTTTCATCACTAAATTCTTGCTCTCCATTTTTAACTTCAACAATTTCTGATGGTTTTTTATTTGGATTAACCAATGTAACTAAATTTGACTGCACATGAAACATGTTTGAGTACATTTTAAAAAAAGTTGCCAAATCTTGAGGTGTTTTAAATATGCAGCTCCATGTTTCTTCTGGGAAGTTTGAAGTCACATTCTGATATAATTGCTCTACTAATAATGGCCCCTTTACTTCAATGCAGTGAAAGAAAAAATCAATTAGATTTGCTGTTACCTTTGGATCAACCTGCATTTGCTCAATTTCTTGAAAAGGCTGCACTTCTGAGTTTTCAAATTCTTTTAAAATCACATTTTCTTTTCTTAAAACAAACATGTCAGGAAATCTACTGAGAAATTCCTTAAATTCTTTAATGTGCTGTCCTGAAATATGACGAACTTCTGGGCTTGCTTGAGATCTGTGACCCAGTAAAGATCTAATGGGTACTTCCGTTCCAGGCCCATACTGATAGAGTTTTTCACGAAAATATTCAACAGCTTCTTTAGCATAATCTCTTCGGTTATCCAAATTTTTTGATATAGAATTTAACGGTGAAAAAGCATTCACGTGAACGAAATCTCCATCGATGGCAAATAAACTGGGATACTGAGACAAAAATTTTTTTAAACCGGATTGAGATCCTCCTGCAATTTGTCTCATTTCTTTTGTGAAACCTTTAGCACCGAACTGACAACTCAAGTCGTGTAATGTTCGGGGGCCTCCTTTATCTAATAACCGTTCAAAAAAAAACAACAGTGTCATATTGCGAATTAATTCGTACTCTGTACTTTCCATTCTAAAAACACGAAAATTTATCTAAAGAAACGTAGAAATTTTAAATAAAAAATAAATATTTAAATTATTCATTCCATTAAATAATTTAAATACTTAAACATCAAGAGGCAAATAAATTCCTCCATCGGTCCTGTATGGAAGACCGCTGCCTACACAACTACTCTGAACTATGATGCAGCCATCTTGAATTCCATCAGATCCTTAAGCTATTTTCGTTGCGGTTAAATTTTGCTGGTAGAAAAATATTGAATTCATTAAAGCAATAACAACATTTGCAAATCTAATGCGAGCAAAAACAAGGTGGCATTTATCGGAAGCAAATTTAGTTCTGTTGCTTAAAAATGACGAAACTGATGAAGTGGTTGTTTTTCGGAGTTTTATTTATAAGTTTTTGGTTGTCTTTAGTAACGAAACGAATTAGTCATTATGTCTTAGAAAAATATTCAACCTTTATTTTATTTCTTCCTGCCATATTGATTGCCTTGCTTGGAGTAAGAAATCTTTTTTCATTCACTTCAGAAATTTTGGAGCTAAAATTTCATTGCTTTACAAACTTTAACCTTTTTTAAACAGGTCTATGCTTTAAGTACAGTGCTTTGGAGAGTATATACTTTTAACGACTGTGAAGACGCAGCAATAGAATTAAGAAAGGTAATTATATTATTATATTTGGAATTTGTTGGTCTTACTTACAGTCATTCCTCGAAGCTTTCTGAAATATAAAAAATAGAGAGATATAATTGATTCTTATCTTATTTTCAATCTCATATATATATAGTAATAAAAGCATATAAATTTTATAAAGTACCTTATATATCCAAGATGCAGTAATAATGACCTGAGGCATTTATAACAACCAGCAATATATTGATAATTTTATATTTAAAAAGAAAACAAAATCACATAAAGTCCATTTATATGAAGTATTTCAAAGTGTTTTTTAATACTATTTATAAGAAATTCATATAAAATTTTATAATTTAAGAATTTAAACTTTATTTGCAGCAAATTGAAGAAGCAAAGGCTGATTTAAGGAAGCGAGGTTTCGAGTTTCAAGAAGAAAAAACCTAAAGACTACTGCTTATTATAGGAACTGTAAGTAAAATGTGCACATAAATCATTGTTTAATTATTTATGTCATCTCTACTACCTTCAACAATTAAAAGTCAAAGTTTAATACAGTTATATTTTTATACCTTTTTATGCATTTAATAATCTCATATTTAACCACAAGTTTTAAAATTTTACTTGGTTTTTTCCTAAATAAATCAAGTGAATGTATGATTTCATTTTTGAGTCACTAATTTAAAAATATTTAATTGAAACAATCTAATTTTAAGGCCAAAGGGTAGTAAAGTCCTTTTCATTCAATTTATAACAGACTAAATCAAAAAAATAATAGTAACTTCTAATGTCAGTTTTTTTAATTAGACACTCCTCTTCAGGCCTTGCTTATTATTTCAAATGAGATTACTGTGTGGATAACTCTGTCAACTTTGGTTGTGTAAAATAACTTTTTGTTTTTAAGTGTATTCATCATTTAATAAATATTTAAAAATTTAATTTTGTTTTTATAAAACTTAATTTATGTATTTTTATTATTGTACATTTCATACAATCAAACTTTCCAAAAACCAAATGTGCTGTCATATGTTTTTTTCATGTTGAAACCTTTAAATGTTAACTTATCAGATCCACAATAGCACCCAGCAAAAAGTTAAATGAGATAGTTTATTCATTTTATGAAATTATTTTTTATAAATTCATATTATTCTTGTTCATTTTAAATTTATTTAAATTTTCAAAGGAACTTTAAATAAGAGAAAAAATTTAAAAGGGCTTGAAAAACATCAGATTTTAAATTGTTCAGACTAGATGACAATTTATAATTACTGATTCTGGACAACTGTCTTTTCTGTACTCATTAATTTTTACAATATGTAATTTTTTATGCCTACGATAACTGCTCCCATCTGCAAATTTTTTACTACAGTCTTTACATTCAAAAGGTTTTTCTCCACTGTGTATTCTATTGTGAGTTATTAAATGAGATTTTGTTATAAATTTCTTATTACAATATTCACATGAGTAAGGTCTTTCACCAGAATGAGTTCGTTTATGTGAAACCAGAGTGCTTGAAGTCGCAAAAGCTTTATTGCACTCATCGCACACATAAGGTCGTTCTCCAGTATGAATTCTCAGGTGCTTTTTCAGCCCCCCAGAGTCTACAAACCTCCCTCCACATTCTTCACAATAAAATTTTTTTATTATAGTTCCATTCTCTCCATGAGTCCTTTCATGTTTGATAAAAGACGAGCGATTCGAAAAACTTTTAATACAAAAATTGCACTGAAAAGGGCGTTCACCCGAATGAACTCGTTTGTGAGTCAATAAATTTACACTCCTGGCATATGTTTTACCACAAATATCACATTCATGAAGTTTTTCCTTTGAATGGTACTTTCCATGTCTTCTAAATTTAACATTTGAGTCATAAGTTCTACCACACAAATCACAGTAATAGGAATCTTCTGAGCTTCTCAACTTTACATCCAAAAGTTGTGTACCAAAAAACTCCAACACAGAACCTGCATCATTGTCATCTTCAGAGTAATGGTCTTCAAGTTTGACATCTGATTCAGCTAACTCAGCCTCTTTTTCAGGGTCTAGGTTCCTAGACATTTTATTGTAGAGTGATAACCTAAAAGATGAATGATATAAAGTATACGAATTTTAATAAAAAATTATTTTACATTTTATAGGTATGAAAATACAGTTAAAAATGATGCAGACTTAATATACAAAACTACTTTAAATAACAATTAAGTGGTAAATTGAAGAGCAAAAGCTCGATCAATAAAGTTTATGATAGGATTAAGAGACCGAATAATTTTTAAACGGTGGTAAGATTTCCGAATTAAGTAAAATTCACACGGTGCATATAAGCCTCCAAGTTAAAATATCTTGGAGTTTTTTTAGAGCAACAAATGTTTTACGCCAAAACTCCGAATAGGATTTATTTTTTACCTTAAGTAACTGCAGATCTAAAAGAAAATGTCCACCATATTTTTGAGTACGAAATAGTTGGCAACCATGCATTGAGTTTTAATCAGGATTTAAAGATTTTAAGCTTATTTCAATATTCCCGCCTTTAAAATATGCACAAAAATGTAGAAATTAAAGAAAACTTTGCTTTGAGTTTTACCCGCGCTAATTTTGAAATCATAAAAACAATTCCAATTCCAGTTAAATTAAAACATGGTTGCCAATTAGACTCCGGACTAATATTCTCATCTTTCAAAATACGCAAAACCAAAAATTAATAAAAAGCGGTGGATACAACTGTGAATCGCGGGTAAATGTTTATATAATGTTTGACCCAGTGAATAATTAATTTCTGACTTCATAGAAGTTTATGATGGATTTGATTGAAGATGAACCTAGGCGACATCCCAAACCTGTGCCATTTTGTCAGGTAAAACAAATTTAACGTTAATTTTGAGGTAACTAACTTAGTTAACCTGATCTTATTAAAAGCGCGGAATAATAGAGTTATCCCTGTCAACGCAAAGATTCCGCTTAATGTAGTTATTAATTTTATAAGAAATTAAAGGAAAATTATAATTATGATTATTTTTTATATTACTTTTTGCTTTGAAAATTCAATTTTTATTTTAAAATCATCACTTTTATGTAATTATTTCAAAATATTTGAAAAATGACTACTTTCCCAATTATTAAGAGTTTTCATAATAAAATGTCTTAAGATTTTAGAAGATCAGTGGTAAATTTAAAACTGATAGTATATAATATTCTTAAACCCATTTTTGTGATATTTACAGTACATTTATTTATATTTTACAGAATGCTCTTTTGCAACCAGCAGTTCCAGAGGTTTCATTATTATTACAAGATAATTTCCACCCTCAAACAGAAAAGAAGAATGATTCTTTCTCAGGAACTGAATTTCAGACTTATAACTCTTGGAGGTGGAAGCATATGAATCAAAATAATGATCAATTAAAGAATATAGAAACAACAAGGATTAATAAAAGCTCAACTGTGCAAGATTGCTATCTCATTAAGGACAAATATTTTACATCAGACATAGAAAAAAGAAAAAATGAAATTTTATATGGTGATAGAGATGAACCCAGGAGACCTTTACCTCCCAGAACAAACACAGTGATTCCAAACTCAATTGAATCCTTTTTATCAGATATGTCATTTGATGTTTCACAACCAGTATGTATGAACAAAGGAAAATCACAAAGAGCTCTTAACCATGAGGAAATTCAAGACAGTAAAATAACACCCAATTATTTCACCAAAACCCTCAACAAAGAGTCGGACAGTTCTGAAAAATTGTATGGCATAATTTCAGAGCAAAACAAGCAAATGCAAGTCCTTCAAAAACAAATAGATCAACTGTTGAAATTACAAGAAGTGAAAGATAAGCAGATTGAACAAGTGTTAAATTCTCAGGAATCAAAGGAGAAAAAAATTGAACAGTTAATGCATTCAATAGACTCCAAAAGTACAGAAATAAAACAGTTATTAAGTTTAAAAGAAAAGCAAGAGAAACATGTTGAGGAATTATTGAGATCCAATGAAAGCAAACAAAATGAAAATTTAAATCTATTAAGGAAATTAAGCGAATTAACAGAAAAAAAAATGTTCACTGTTGGTGTTATGACAGATATTCAAATGACTGATGCCAGTACTTGTACAACTTTAGATGACATTATTATGGAGAGAGATAGCAAAAAGGCAGAAAATTCTGCAGATGAAATCAGTTTTATTAGGGTAAGTTTAAATTAAGTTACACAAATATTTAATCCTTTTGCTACAGACAGTTTCTCTGTATTTCCACTGAATGACATAAATATTCAATCTTAGGGCAGCAGTAAACTTGATGAAAAAGAAAAGTCCCTCAGCTTACATTCATCAGATCTTCCTGTGATTCAAGAAAATGTGCCTACTCCCCAAAGTTCCATTCACCTTGACATTCAAGATTTCCCTGATTCCTCAGAGTAAGTCACTTCAGCAATTTTCATTCTGATCAAATGTTTGAATTAACTTTTTCACATAAGGATGTTGCCCTTGCAGTGACAGTGAAACTGAAGCAGGGATTGCAAGTAATAGTCTTTCCACTGCCAAAGAAAACCAATCAAATCCTTTAGGCTATACATTTTATAATAATGTTTTAGTAAGTTCAAAATTTAGTTTTCGCTTAGGAGTAGATTTTGAGGGTTTTCTCAGACTAAAAAAAAACTTTACTTACAGATGCAGTTGAATGATATTATTCAAAACTCTGCTGAAAAAGCAGACAGTAATAGCAGTGATAAATCTGAAAGCAAGAGTCATGCAGCAAGAAAGCCAAATAATGATTACAACTTTCTAGTAGAAAACAAAGGAGCAGTGCAGTCACTTCATTGTTGGAATGTGTTTGAAAAGGAAAATGTTCTACCTGATGCTGAGGAACAGGAGAGAAATAACAGGTTGGTTGAAAAATAATTTCTCAAGTTTAGGAACTTTTAAGCTTTTACTGTATTTTTTGTAAATTCAAAATTTAGAGTTTCTGAGAAATCACCAAACCTCTGCCTTAAGGATGCATATTCACCATCAGATATCAGCCTCAAAATTAATGCATTAGCTCTAAAATATCTCAAGCAAGAACAGATATCACAGTGTGCACTCCAATCTCAAATTCCAACTTGTCAACATGATGTCACCATATACAATGTTACAAATCTCTCTTTTGGATCAATGAGGTGAGTCTGAAATTTAATCAGACTATTATAAAAACTCTGCAAAACTCCAAATGTATTTTTGTAGATATTTAGACAGATATCAGATGCTGCCCAAAGTAATGGAGAATCAAAGGCATTTGGTTGATTATCATAAAAATGAATCCTCTCCCACTGAGTTTCTGAACAGGAGAAAAAGAACAACTGTACAGCAGAATGTAATGTCATCCCTTGGAAATATATTAGACATGAGCACACTGAATCAGCAACCAAAACTGCTTTAATTAATTATGGATGTGTTTTTGACTCAAAAGAAAGTAAACTGCCTTCTGTAATGCAATTTTTTGTAAGTAACTAAGACTTCTGTAAAGTTGGTTTTATTGTTGTTTTAAACAAAAAATAAATTTTTAATAAATGTATGTATAAATCATGAAAAAAAAGGTTTTATTTAAAAACCATTGCTTGAATTTCTTCCCATTGCTTACATTGTTGTTTTATAGTTTATATTGTGAGATTTTTTGTTGTCTTCATCAAATTTTACCAGTTTTTTCTTATACAGTTGGTTTATTTAATTTAAAGGAAATAAAATTTAAAGGTGAATCATAAATTTTTTAATTATTTACATATGCATTTATGTATATACAGTCAAATTGGACTAATAATTACTAAATAATGAGTTCATATAGAAAAACTTTCTCCACAGCCACATGTCCCTTTAATATTTGGATTATTAAAAACAAACTCTTCACTTAATTTATCTTTTATGTAATCCATTTCAGTCCCTAATAAAGTCAACTGTGCTTTTCGGTCTATAAATACTCTGACTCCATCTTGTAAAACTTCTTCATCCATTTCTCCTTTTTCACTGGCATAATCTAAGGTGTAGCTCAGTCCATTGCAACCTCTCTGCCTAACTCCCACCTTTAAACCTACCTGTTAAACAATTGTTAAACTTTATATTTGAATAAAAAATTATATGAGGTAAATCCTGCTTTGAAGTACTTACATATTCTGTTTTGTCTTTTAAAATTTCTTTTATTTTATCCACAGCTGCAGGCGTCTGAAACAATTTTTTTTCGATTTAAAACAAAAATCAATTTAAACAATTCAAGGATGAGACTTAAAAAAGTGATTTTCGTTGCTACTCATTATAAAATTGCAATGAAATTCAGTTGGGATTTTTATCAACTTACCAATACCAAAGCGGCCCTAGCGGGCAGCGGTCTTTTAAATTTGACTGCACGAACTGTGGCAGCTGCTGCTATTTTACTGGCCATTTTGGAAAATTTCAAGTAGAAAGAAATTGACAAAATTATATATTTCGTATTTGATGTATACGAGTTGAAGTTTCAAAATAAAAAAAATTTCCCTGAAAAATCGGTTAATAATTATAGCCTCAAAAACTTCCCAGAAAATTACACATAACTGCTGAAAAAAGTATCGATGGCTCCTTTTGTCTATATTGCATTCAATCAAGAAGGAGTCGATAAAAAGAAAATTTTTTAAAGATACACGAAACAAAATCCGCCATGATGGAAGGAATAATACGGGGAAACGTTAAATAAATTGTCAAAGGATAAACATAGAAAAAACTTTCATAACACGAAAACGTTAAGCAACTTCGGGCTTGTGACGTCACGTTCGGAAAGCGTACGAAGTTCGGATTGGAAAGCCGAAGTAGTTCGTCTCCAGAATCACCGCTTGTATCATTCCCCCGTAGAGGCAGGACGAGTGAATTTAGTATGTGTCCGCCATTGCTCGTTCGGCCAATGTTGGTTGAAGAGTCAGCCTTTATCAACCAATTTCTTCCTAATGCAGCATTCTCCACACGATATTAAGGAGAAATTATTGAAGGCACTCGATAAGGATTACAATGTAAGAATTTTTAAAGCTTAATTCGTTAAATAAGACGAAATAAATGTGAAAATAAGGAGCAGTGAGGTTTTTATACGTATTCCACCATTAAATAGCATGCCAAACCCGATTTTAGGCTGATGTATTTTTACACTTTTCGGGGCATTAAGGCTATTTGTACACTCAAAATGGATTTATTTATCATGTTCAAAGTGCACACTTTAAGTGAGAGTATTATTCACCTTGTATGTGACGACTGTACTTGCTAATTTCAATGCTTATTTATGGTTTGCGGACACGAAAATACTGCCTTACTACGAATCTCTTCTTTTTCCTTCCTGGTGCGCATGAGCAGAACGTTCGACGCTTGAATTTGTCATTTCCGCTTAATTTCAAAACTTTGCCTTATACCTTGGTTTATTTTAATTTCAAAAATTTATGCTCAAATGTCGAAAGAAACGATGGGGTTTATGGAATTGTAAAATTAATAAAACCCTTGACTTGCCTTTATATTTTCAGTGCTTCTTAATTATTTCCTTTGAAATAAGTTGGGTTTAATTTTTGAAAATATTTTTAAATCACACCTACATGAATAATGATTTTTTGAAAAATTTCCTCTTTGATTTGCTCCTTTATCTCCTTTGGCATTTGCATTTCTTAAATGTTTGCACTTTAAAACCAGAAATAGATTTTAGTCAAGTCATTGCATACTTGAGATTTGTTTAAAATTTTTTTCACTGCCCCAAAATAAAATTATAATACAAAAACTCAACCACAAATTGTAGTGCTGTGGTTATAAAATTGTTAAAATTAGTCTCAGCTTATTGGAAATATAAGAGAAAAATGGTTTATTTGAATAAAAATCATAACCCTTCAATTTTGAATACTGTAGGATCATTTAATTTTATGTAGTATTTATATATTAGTATGATGTCATTTAAATACATACATTTTAATTGCAGTGAATTTTATTATGAAAAGTCTAATTATTTGTCTGATAATTAGTGCAATTTGCTTTGACACTTTAGTCTCTGTTATTGCTGTTAAAAAAATAAATAACTTTTAGGTAGAAAATGGAAGTTGATTTAAATAATTAAATGAAATCTTATTGATTCTGAACTATTTTACCAAATATTATAACTTTTAGGCTTTGATGTTCTTCAATTTTTTCTAATTAATGGTTTATTTAATCAGCCATAAAATGGTATTTATGTTCAGATTTTTATGTACAGAAATTTAACCAAAATTTAAGAAATTGAAACTTCATCAGTTGTCAGTTTTGATCAAATTTTACCAAAATATTTTCAGCAGCTTTTGTTTAATAATGAGAACCAATTCATTACTGATTTTGAAAGCAGAAATGTGAATCCACCAATTTTTCATGATTTTGGTCGATTGTAAATGTTAGCTGATTAGGTTAGGATGTTTTATAAGTAAAAATTACTGATGAGGTTGTAATTTTTCATTTTTTTTTACTTTAAGGTTTTGGACATGCCAGTTGTTGTGGAAATTATTGGAATTTTGGAAAGGGCACCAATTACAAAGGAAGATTTGGAAGTAAGTGATTTTTTTCAAATTTTGAATTTAAGAAAATAGTTGCTCATGCAGCAGTTAGCTATCATTGCACCATCTGGACTTTAATAGTTTGAATTTATTAATTTTCAATCATCTATCAATTATTAGATTGTCAGAGAGGTGTTTTATTCAATTTGATTTTTATCGGAAAGTTAAGGTGAGATTGTATTTATATGTGTGATCAATATATTAATATATTTCATTGCTGCAAATATATAAATGTCAAAACTGTGGAGATTTTATTAATATCAGTGCTTAAGTACACCCATAAATCTTAAAGTGAGATTGTATGTATTTTTTTTGTTATTTTACAAACATTATATAAATAAAATTTGAAGTGTTCAATATTATTGCTGCTTAAGATTTTTTTTTCAAACTTGTAACAAACTCAGTGGATAAGTTGTAGTTTTTAGTCAGTAAAAAAGTGCAAAAGCATTGTCTGCAGATCAAATTCATTAACCCAATTTATAGATATTATTTATAAATATGTGCTGTATTAAATCCAACAGTCAAACATATTCATAAATACATTAATTGTGAGTTACATTATACTAATGCATTCATAATACATAACAATACATTTCACTGTACTAATGACAATATTAAAATACATTACAAAGAATCAGTATGAGGTTCAAAAGTTTAATTATTTTTCAGTGAGGAATCGTAACAAACTGTTGAATACTTTTTAAGTGTATAAGTTTGTTCTTTTATGAAGCATATAAATTGTATACTTTTTTTTTAAAGACCACTAGGCTTGGAAAATATGTCAATGAACTCAGAAGAAAGACTACAAATGAGCAGGTCGCAAAAAGAGCCAAGGACCTGGTGCGAAAATGGCGTGACATGATAACACCACACGGCACTGCGGGGGGTGATGGAGGCGGCGGGCTTAATTACAATGGCACAAGATCATCTCTGGGACCCAGCAGGATTGCCAGCCCTGCAATAGGCCAATCACTTAGTCCAGGCTCATGGAATAGAAATGTATGCTTTTCCCTGAATTCAGTGGAATCAGTCAAAAGATCATTTTTTTTTGAGAAAATTTTTTTTGTTTTCAGTGCACAATATCACCCGCTTTGAGTCTGAAAAGATCCCAGCCAGGTTCACCTGCTTCTAGGATTAATTCTCTGTCTCCTGAAATCAGGTTGACTTCCTCACCTGGTAGTCAAAAGCAAACAATTTCTCCTAGTATTTCACCCAGGTGAGTGGACAGTCACCATTACCCGGTTAAGTGTTCCTCTTTTAACCCCTTGCGGTCGTATTAAATTTGGACATGTATAAACAACATTTAGTAATTATTTTGAGAATTTTTAGATATATCTTAGGTATCTTTATTCAATACAGGCATCTAATCATATGTTTTTGTTTAAAAATTATGTTTTATAACTCTACGTAACATGTAGCTCTGGTGACAACTTTTGTTTAGTTAGTATTTCGTTATCTCCAATCGATGGAGAAATGTATTAGTTATTTGGGCATTGAGGTTCCCTTAGGAAAAGGATAAACTAAAATCGGAATGCATACAGTATAAGATTCGTATAGTTCCTTGCGAGTTCCTTCAGAAGTATTAGTTCCTTGAGAAACATGTTAGTTCTTGAATAAGTTCTTTAGGAATTGAAGTTCCCTTAGGAAAAGAATAAACTGATATAGGAATGCATACAGTATAAGATTCGTACAGTTCCTTGCTGTGGTGGCTGAGAGTAGACATACGACCGCAAAGAGTTAATTTTTAAGCCAAAGAAGCTTTCATTTGAAGGTGTCTTCGCCACGAGTTAAACATCCGTTTGTTTCAGATGCCAGATAATATCTTCAAAAGTAAATCAAACGACACAGTTACCACATTCAAGTGGAGAAGAAGCCACCGTGAATCTCCCTGTCGGCGCAACGGTCTCCAGGTCTTCAGACCAGTCAACCTCTTCTCCTGTTCCTCGTCCCCGAGGACGGCCGCCTTTGAACAGGAGCAGTGTGGACCCGCTGAAGAGCCCCTCCCGCCCCCGCGGGCGGCCGCCCCTGGAGCCCTCGGACGGGGAGGTGGCGAGGGGGCGCGGGAGGCCGCCCTTGGACGGGGCGAAGGGGGAGCAGCGCGGGCGGGGCAGGCCTCCCTTGTCGAGTCCTCCGTCGGGGGTTGCGCGCGGGCGGGGCCGGCCTCCGAAAAACAAAAACAAGCTAAAAAATTTAGCGACGTCGCCGGAATTGAATCAAATTAGTAATTTAGAGCCTAAAAACAGTCCAGCGAATAAACGCTTAAGAAAGTCGTCGGACGAAGAGGAGGACTCTGTATCGAAAAAGCAAAAACTGAACGGTGTTTACGACTGCAAAGTGCCAGAATTAGTAAACTTGAATGAAGAAAAGACGGGCGAAGACCCGAGTCAAGTGCCTAGTGAACAAATTAAAATTCCAAAAAAACGGGGTCGGAAAAAAGGTTCGAAAAACGCACCCAAAATATTACCCTTCGAAAGATACGAGGAAGACGTCGTGAAGGAGAAAATGGCGTCGATCATCCGCAACCCGAAAGTAAAAACCACGAGGGAATTATTAGAGTGCATCCAAAAAGAATCTAGTTTAGACAATTTACGGAACAAAACATTATCCAGTTTAGGGGTCGACGGGGATAAAACGAAAAGCCTAAGTCCTAAATTATATAATAAAAACGAGGTTAGCGATTTCGATATGACTCTCTCGAAAACAGAGCACATACACAAGTTTCTCAGGTCGCAGAACGAGGCCGAAGAGGATTTCGGCCATCGCTCCGTGGAAGTGAACGACCACAGGGATGTGAAAGCGGATAAATCAGAATTGGACGGGAAACCGGATTCCAGGCCTCTCTCCCGAACATCCGACGCCGTCGTTCCCGTCCTCGTCTCGGAATCGTCCAAATCGCCGGAGGCGGTGCACCCCGCGGAGGAAGACATAATCGACGTGGAGAAGTTCGACCCGGCGGAGGAGTCCCCCGCGAAGGGGAAGAAGTCGGAAACGATAGAGGAAATCCTAGCCAAATTACCGGTCATCAATCCGGAGGAAATCCTCTGGTCGGACTCGGAGTCGAGCAGCAGCGAGGAGGAGCCCCGGGAGGTGACCGAGGAGGACGTGGACTGCTTACACGGGAAGCACATCGAGGGGGTGAACGGGAACTGGAACGAGGGAGCGCTCATCGAAGGTCTGAACCACGGTTTAAAAGTTCCAATAGGCAAATTGACAATTGACAGTGATAAAGGCCCGAAACCAAATTCGAAACCAAATACGGAGACCGAGGAAAAGCAGTTAGATAAAAATTCTAATAACTTAGACGTAACCAATGAAAATCACGACGATAATTTTCGAGAGTGGCAAGAATGCGTCTCGAAAAAGTCATACAATGGCGAATTGTTACATGTTTTGCCTTATGTTATTATCGATTAGGAAAAGAAAAAAAAAAATTTCGAGGAGAGAAATCGACCATTTTTTTCTTTGTTTGTTAAAGTTCAGGTTTTTTTTTTTTTATTGAATTATTGTCGTTGCGGTCGCGGTTGGCACCTTTGAGATACGTAAATAGGCAGGAACACATGAGGGGGTGGAAAGAACGGGGGGATGAATGGCGAAGGCTAAACGCTAGTCTGAACTTCACTCTGGAGCAGAGGATCATTTGCCAATGTCGGTCTCGATTCCATTTTCGTGATTGCAACCGGGTTTTTCGTATTAGTTTTTCTTGTTCGAACGGCATTAATTTTTTATTTATTTTGCCAACGATATGTTCTGTCTTTGCCGGACTTTCTCTCCCACCCCTCCGAAAAGAAAAGCTTCTTTTTTTGGCATTGACAGTTGCTGCGGAAAGAAAGTGACTCCATAGAAGCGATATATATGTGTTTCAGTATCATTTTCATAATGAGAAAATCAAAAAAATATTTCAATTGAAACGTTAAAACTAAAGTCTGAAGTCTGAATTTTAATTTTTTCATAGTGATTTAATTGTTTTTAAAAAAATAAATTAATTAATGAATCTTTAATTTATGGCTTAAAATAATTTCAATATGTCACATAAGGAAAATGAAAAAAAATGAATATAAATAAATTGTGATTTTTAAAAAAAAAATTATTTTATTGCCTTTTGAAGTGTTACACTTCGTCGATGTCTGCTTTTAATCCTTTGAATACCGCTCTGGGAATGGTTATAAAAGCGTTCTAAAGGTCTTGTAAATTTTTAAGAATTTAAATTAGCCTTATTTTTATAAGATTAACAAATTAAGAGCTTTCTGAGAACGCCATTGTCATCCTCACGGTGGTAAAAACAGACAGTGACAATGTTTTCAATGAAATCAATATTTTAATCAGTGGCAGCTCATGATTTAACCGTTGAAAAACGCATTTTTACCCGATTATTATCGATTTTTAATGCACGAGCTGCCTCTGTTTTATAGAGTCGCAACTGAGCTACAATAAAAAGCATTTTGTCATGATGGAGTGTTAATTACGACATTTTTATATTTAGAAAAAAAAGTAAACACAATCGAAATTTTCATTCATTTAGTAGAGCATCAATAACAATCACCCTAAAAACTAAATCTCGATCTGTTACAATAATACTGCACTTTGAGGGGGAAAAAAAGTATAAATTCTAATATATAAACCGTTGAGTCAAAATCGGAAGATACAAAATAAAATAACTAGATACAACTCACTCGGTGGTAATTTAAAAAATATAAAACAATATATTCTCATTCTTAAGAGAGATATTTCAAATTACAATGAGAAAAAATCTTATATAGAGTTTTTTTTTTTTGCACTAACATACAACAAACAGCGAAGGAGCCAACAAAGCACAAACCGATAATGGCTAAGCTAAAATATTTGCATAACATTAAGCACCTCAGGTTTGTTTTTTATAAAAATATGTTTCAATCTTAACCATCCTGCATTGCGAATAAAATAACTGGGAGTTCGACTTAACACTAACTAATCCACCGCCTTCCTTTAAAATCCCGGCTGATGGATTAATACATTTTACGGATAAATAAATAAATTAATAAAACAAATCAGTCATCAGTTCTTCGCCCGTGGATCAGATCGTTAACTTTTACAGTATTTTAATATTTTCAACTTTTTATACTTTCAAAACTGTGCTTAAGGGTTTTTTTTGCAGAGGCGATCAGTTGTGACTAATAAAGCTTTTCGCAGATCCATAAGATCTGTGTAAAGACTACTTTTTTTTATATAAAAATACAGCTTTTAATGAATAATAAGCGAAGTAGAAAATCATGTGAATGCGAATAAATCCCGACTCACTCGTTTTATTGTAAAAATTGAGACCAGTAATAAGGAGACAAACTGTCTTGTGACTTTCTGCATCGATTGTTTAATCTTCCTTCCCTTAAATAATCGAAAGGAAATTTAATTTTAAGCTTCCATAAATTTTGCAATGTTGATTTTAATTTTTCCAACTCTTCTCTTGAGTTTAGGTATAAAATCCAATCCCCGGACGTGCTGCTCGCTTCCATGCAAACGAATTCCTGTAATTACACGAAGAGAATTATGTCTTTTGTCAGATTGTGATTTTCAAAAAATATTGTAACTTACTATCACAGTAAAAAAGTCTTTTTCGGATTCTCCCATCCTAAACGCAGCCACGTCCTGTAACTGAGCGCAGGATATGATTTCCACGTCGGTTTCGAGGGAATAAACCTCATTTGTGATGATCAGAGATTTTGACGTGAGCCAAAGAGTGGCTTCCGTTAACTGTTCTTTATGAGCTTCCTCACAGTAATCAGCGCAAGATGCCTGAATTATCATTTGGAGCCATTCGGACAACTCGAATTCATTCGCGGCTGCGAATTCCATTACGCAACCGCTTCCCTTCGATCCTCCGAACGTCAGCAATTTGTTCACTCTCTGTCGAATTCCCGAAAGCAGTCGACGAGTGTCTCCTCTCACGTGCTTTGACGCACACAAGTTTGGATGCATTTCGAGTTCGTTTTCCCTAAGAGAGATTTGAAATGTGTGCGGTCGATCTGAGTTTTTCGTCCTGTGGCACGATTGGCACCCATTCGCTATGTTAACGGCTAGTTTAGGAAATGACGAATCGTCTTCAAACAGGTACAGCATTCCATTCCTGTAAAAAAACCGTGAGAAAATCAGCATTCGTATGACAATAATCTCATAAATGGTGTGCTTACTTTAAACAAAAATCTCCAGGAATCCAACTATCACCAGCTCTCAAATCTTTATACATTAAAAAACCTCTTTTGCTGCTGGGTAACACAGAACTCAGCAAATCATTCTCTTTGTCGATTAAAATGGCTCCACAGTAAACTAATTCCTCCGTTTTTTCAATGGCCAGCTTTTCGACAAGGATGTTTTTGATCATGTTCAGATCATCATGATTCAACATTGTAAACAGAGGAGGTTCATACTGATTCCTCCTCATTGCAAGCTCCAGTCTTCCAAGCAATTCATTAGTCAGTTCTCTATCACCCGTTATAAATGTATGACATTCGTTATCCGATTCATGTATAAGAAATACATGAGAGTCAGGATAAACTGTTATTTTTATTATATTTTTAAAGCTAATTCTTCTCGCTTCTAAATTTTTATTTATTAGGTAAACATTAGCATTGGTAATTATAAATAAATAATCTCTTAATTTATAGGTTTTATACACAGACTGATTCTTTATCATGTCCCTCACCATGGACACATTCAAACGCACTTCATTTTTAGAGATCAAAACCTTTGGCCTCAAGTCTAATTCTCTTTTGATTTCATTGTTGATTTCACTCACTAAATTTGAATCGATTTTTATTTTCAGAAAATTATGATCTGAACAATTGGACTTTTTGTTTGGGTGTCTAACTTTGGATTGCTTGTTTATACTCTGAAGAAATCTCCTCACGATTATGGATTTATGAGATTTGTTAGTCTGCTTTGAACATTCCGAACTGGAGGGTGTTTCCTCCCCTTCAGGAGCTCCTCTTTCATTCAGATCAAAACACTTAACAGGGGTGCTGGTTTTGCTCTCATTTTTTATCTGTCTGAAATCAACTTCTTTTAAAATGCTTGAATCCAGCTGTTCACCGCTCCATGAGTATCTCAGATTTTCCGAATCCCATTTAAGTTTCCTGCACTTCTCGGGACTTTTATATATTATGTCTTCATGAAAGGAGACATGGCGTTTACTATTTTTTTTTTGGCTTTTTCTTAAAAACACAGTCTCAGGAATGTTCCCATTCAAAAAGTCAATCTCTGTTTGTTTGTCATCCAATAACTGGTCCATGTCGGAGGCAGAATCCTGAATGTGTACACCTGAGTCAACGGGAGAAGTTAAAGAAGTGGATGATGCAGTGAGGTTAATGCTGCCTTTGGAGCCTTTGAAATTAAGTGGAATTATTTCATTTTCTTCTTCTGTCAGCTTTTTGACTCTGAAATTGCACTCACTGGGTTGCTTATTGAGGTGTTCCTGTGGAAAAGAGAAATTATTCCTCACTAAAGAGAACTCTTATACCAAATTAAATTATCATACACTTACCAATTGAAACAGAAATATAACATTGTCCAGCCCTGACAAAATGGATAAAAATCTATTGCAAGCATCATTACTTCTTAAAATGCTCCAGTTTTCATAGTATTTACTCAAACAGGACTGACTGACTAAGCACTGAATATAACTGATTAAAGAATCATCTCTAAGTGATACAGCAATCCAAGCTCTGCCTTTTAAAAAGTTGTCAACTTCTGTTGATTCAGAAGACTGCAAATTTTCTACAGATTGCCTGGTTTCAGGATGAAGAATTTTACTAATCGGCTTCCAATAGCCGAGATGAAGTTGTTTCAGTCCGTGAGAAAGTACTTCATCTAAATTCTTAATGAGAGTCAAGCAAATATATGTCTTGTTATCTGGGCTCAACTCATTATTTACAGATTCGTGGTAAACCTAAAAACAGGTTTGGATTATCATAAATTAAATTTATCAAACCAAAAAGCAAAACAATGGCAAAATTTACGGCTCAATAGAAATTCTGATTAATAAAAAAATTCTTTATATTTAAACAGCGTAAAACCGTGATTTATCTTACCTGTTTCACGACATTTCTTAAGTCATTTAATATTCTTTCTCTGAGAGAATTTGTAAACTGTGGATCATCCATTCCTCCCCGTTTGAAAACTAATCAAATCATAACTAACTTATATGAACATAAAATAACGTAATAACAATAACAGAAAGACCTCCGCCATGATTTTTTAATAATCGATATTAGTTTCTGCTACATTAGCAAAATTTAACGAGAGCAAAAGGCGGGAAACTCTGGACTGTATTTTTCATCTCTCAGTTCTGATGCTTAAAACATTTGAACAGTGTCTTTTTTTAGTAAAACGAATTCGTGCAACCCATAATCAAGTGCATCTGTTTTTACACTTTTCAGTCTTTATTCGTGAAAGTTCTTCAAGAATTTATTGTCAGGAAGAGAAAACAAGGAGGAGGAAATTCAAGAAAGGTAAGTGGTAATAAATGTAATTAATTCAGTTAGCCCCCCACCCCCCTTAGACAAACGAATTTCAGCAAAACTCTGTTTTTCACTTTTTTGAAAATGTATTTTCTCTACAAATCAGGAGTTGAGTGTTATCACCTCCCTTTTTTTATTTTTGATTACCCAGAAAAATGCATTTAGACATGTTCAGCCCCTTTGAGAGAGGGAACTGGGTTATGTGGAACTCAGGTTGAAGGCCCACTAAAAAACTGGGGGGATTATACAGAGGGGCCTCGTCCAGAGTGAACGAATTCGTGGGGTGAACACTGGAGCGGGCAAAGAAATGAGGCCCTCACCAACTCCTCTTTTTTTTTTTTTTTTTTTTAACCCAGAGAAGCCCCACGACGTTCCGCCACCCCTGAGGGGGAAGTAACGGAAACTGTGGGAATCGAACCCACTAAACTCTGGAGCGGCCCCCGAACGACGCATTGGACACCCCGACAGGAAGCAACCCCCCTATCGAACTTCCATCGAAGTGTCCGCGCCCTCTTCTGTCTTTGAAGTCTTCTCGGGTGAAAGTTCGCCCTGGTCATCTTGTAGTGCAGAGGGGAACAGGCCGCGGTTCCCCGCCGCCCGACGCGTTGGGGAAGGTCTGGGTTACCCTCATAACCCTCGCCTTCCCGACCAACTCCTTCTCTATCTGAAAAGTTTGGGCTCAGTGAAGGCAATAATACAATGTATTTCTGGACCAGGGATGGCGAACCTGTTTTCATGTGAGTGCGATAAAGTCAAAAAAATACTTTTAAACTACGAGGTAACATTCCGCAGTAAAATTTCATTCAAAATGTGAAAGTTTATTAAAGTCAAACTTAAAATATTGTAATTGTATTAACGTATAGTATATTATTTACGCGCTATATTTTAATAATGTATAATTTTACGGTTAAACTAACGTACTAAAATATAGTAGTTATTCCGTATTACAAATTCATATTATAAATTATAAATTAAGTGTAGATTAATAATTGTGTTTTATTGAAAATGACCATATAATATATAAAATAAATAATAAATTATGATTATTTATAATTCATAAATAGCAAATATTTATTATATATAAACAATACTAAATACTATTAATTATTATAAATTTATAATAATTGTAATAGAAAGAAAACCAAAATTATTTAGAAAAGAAAACAAAAAATTGTAAATAAATTAATTGATTAGCCTTCGGGCATCAATTTATTGTGTAATTATAAATACAATAAAAAAATAATAAATAATGTAATAAAATAGAAAATAAAAATAATATAAACATAATATAATAAAGGTAATATAATAAAAATATAATAATAATAATAATATAAATAAAATATAAACTATTTAAAATAATTCAATTTTATTAATTTGTACACTCCAAACTAAAAATCAAGAAAAATAATAAAAATAAAACCGTTTAAAAAAGAAGCATCACCTTTATGAAGCATTTTCAAGTTCAGTATTTCACGTATTTTCATTTCTATAATCCATAAAATAAAATAAATTATAAAAAATACAATTTTGTTTTTTATGAGCGCCATCAACATTATCAAACATGATAATCGTTTCGCCATCCCTGTTTTACAAGACCTCTCTCACATTTTTTACAAAATCGTTCAACAACAGAGTTTCAGTTGTGTTCTCCCGTATAAGAAAAATATACATCAATAACATTACGGTGGGGCCCCTCTAACAACGAACTCTCATATACCGAACCCGGTGCATGGTCAAAAATGCGACTCCTACAACATACATGAACCGGGCGTATAAAAAATGGAATTTACATTTTCGGGCAATCAGTTTTTTCGAAAGGATATTCCGCCTTGTTCTTTAGGAAGGACTGTATGCATGTGAAGTGTCTGTCTAAAGTGTGCATGGTGTGTGTTCCTCCTCATGGTCCACTAACATCATCTCTTGCCTCCCGTGAGTGTTTTTTATGTTTATCCCTCAGATAATAGCGCTGCGCCTTCATTTTTCGTCATTTTTTGCTGCCGCTCGAAAAGGTTTAATCGGTTTTATACTGGAAATTGCGTTTCACATATCGAACGACAACTAAAACGAAAGCAGTCCGGGGACGAATTACATTCGTTGCACGGGGTCCCACTGTTTGACATCTATAACATACATCTATATATTATAACAGCTCTAACCTACATATATACATTATAACAGCTATAACGTATATCTATACATTATAACAGCCATAACATTATAACATCTATAACTTATATCTATACATTACAAATACAATATACATATTTGCTATAATATCCTAAAAATATAAACGAAGAATTCCGATTCTTCACAGTTTGTAAATAACTAAGTATGTAAACCATAAAAAATAATTTTAAAAAAACGAGTGCTAATTTTTACTTTTCATTGACCATTCGCTTACTTACCATAATTAAGAGCCTTTGAGTGACTCACCCATGAGGACGCAGACACATGTCGACAAAGCAAAGAATTCTCACAGAATACAAACACGTAAATTTCTCTTCGATTATTCCATACACAATGATACAGTACATACTACATACAATACAAATACATTACTGTATTTTAAGCATTTTTTTAATAAATTAGTGAAACATCATGGTACGACAAATAATTCATTATAATTTGATATATCCTTAAAGGGATCCCTTTGAGGAGTTCATAAAAAAAACAGTGACATGTAGCAAGAATACAAATGTAAGAAATATAAAAAATATAAGAAAAAGGAACAAACTCACCCATTTCGCAGATTTCCAAACCGTTGACTTCCCTTCGCTGATTTCCATACTGCAGTCCCGCTCCATCGTACCTGAAAATGTCGGCCACAAAATTTAAAGTATTTACAAATATATCACTTTAATAATTTATAATAATAATACTAATAATAATTATTCATTTAATTCAGTAAAAGAGGTTTAGGGCCCGCCAACAAAAAATAAAATCACCCTTTTGGGTTCTCAAATGGACATTTTAGAAAAACCAAATTAAACAACTAAAAAGGTAAACTAAAAAAAATACACTCACCTTTGGTAAAGCAACTCCACGACGAATCTTCCTTCGCTGATTCCTTACCCTAATACACCACTATTATAGTTAGTAATATATATGCTATTGCAGTTAGTAAAACATTGGTGTCCCACTGGGGGGCATCACCCAAAATTTATAAACTAAAATACTGGTGTCCCACTGGGGGGCATCACCCAAAATATATGAACTAAAATATTGGTGTCCCACTGGGGGGCATCACCCAAAATTTATAAACTAAAATACTGGTGTC
Source organism: Brueelia nebulosa (assembly GCA_028293925.1). Taxonomy (NCBI): domain Eukaryota; kingdom Metazoa; phylum Arthropoda; class Insecta; order Psocodea; family Philopteridae; genus Brueelia; species Brueelia nebulosa. The sequence goes on along the minus strand of JAQIBA010000029.1, from coordinate 861,847 downwards.
CCACTGGGGGGCATCACCCAAAATTTATAAACTAAAATACTGGTGTCCCACTGGGGGGCATCACCCAAATACTTTTAAGAAATATAATTAATGCTTAATTATGAAAGTAATCATAAACAATAATAATATAAAAAACTCATCCTTTTATGTAGAATTCCAATCCCTGGATATTTCTTCGTTGGTTCCATGTATCATAGATATTTGCAGAAGCTTGCATAATCCACGTTCTTGTGAACCTGAAAAATATGAGAACAAAATTTTAGTATTGCTGAAAATTTTTCTACCATAAAATAAATTTTTTGGGAAGACGACACAAAATTAAAATAAACTAATAAAATTCACTCACCCTTTGTAAAGTATTTCCACGCCAAGTCTTCCTTCGCTGATTAAATCCAGTAACACTCCGATTCATAATTCTGGCCGATTGCAGTTTTGTAGAACATCGATGACACACTGTACAGCATCATTTAAGAATTTTCATTTTCAAAAAAAAATAAAATACTGGTGTCCCACTTGGAGGCATCACCCAAAATATATAAACTGAAATACTGGTGTCCCACTGGGGGGCATCACCCAAAATATATAAACTAAAATACTGGTGTCCCACTGGGGGGCATCACCCAAAATATATAAACTAAAATACTGGTGTCCCACTGGGGGGCATCACCCAAAACATACAATAATATACTAAAATATTTCGAATAATATAATATTGGTGTCCCACTGGGGGGCATCACCCAAAACATACAATAATATACTAAAATATTTCGGATAATATAATATTGGTGTCCCACTGGGGGGCATCACCCAAAACATACAATAATATACTAAAATATTTCGGATAATATAATATTGGTGTCCCACTGGGGGGCTTCACCCAAAACATTTAAACTAAAATACTGGTGTCCCACTGGGGGGCATCACCCAAAATATATAACTAACATATTGGTGTCCCACTGGGGGGCATCACCCAAAACATACAATAAAAGAAAGGTCTCACACTGAAGGAGCTCAGGAAAAACATGCAGAACAAAAAGATATTGTTATCTCAATACGGTCCTAACTATTATGATATGAAATGCGAAATTACTGTTCCAGTACAAGTCATCATCCAAATTTAATATTAAAAAAATATAGATTCCCACTGCGGGCAACTAACAAAACATATTTCTTAAAATATGTAGCCTTATTGAAAATTAAATTTTTATTACTGGCTTTTATTAATCCCAACACCAAATCGCATAAACGCATCTTGCCCGAAGGCAAATCCCAGCACCATTTGCCCGAAGGCAATCCCCACACATAAATTGCCCGAAGGCAAATCCCAACACCAATTGCCCGAAGGCAATTCCCACACATATATTTGCCCGAAGGCAATCCCAGCACCATTTGCCCGAAGGCAATCCCCACACATATATTTGCCCGAAGGCAATCCCAGCACCATTTGCCCGAAGGCAATCCCCACACATAAATTGCCCGAAGGCAAATCCCAACACCAATTGCCCGAAGGCAATTCCCACACATATATTTGCCCGAAGGCAATCCCAGCACCATTTGCCCGAAGGCAATCCCCACACATATATTTGCCCGAAGGCAATCCCAGCACCATTTGCCCGAAGGCAATCCCCACACATAAATTGCCCGAAGGCAAATCCCAACACCAATTGCCCGAAGGCAATTCCCACACATATATTTGCCCGAAGGCAATCGCATAAACGCATCTTGCCCGAAGGCACCCAACACCAAATGCCCGAAGGCAATTCCCACACATATATTTGCCCGAAGGCAATCGCATAAACGCATTTTGCCCGAAGGCACCCAACACCAAATTGCCCGAAGGCAATCGCATAAACGCATCTTGCCCGAAGGCAATCCCAGCACCATTTGCCCGAAGGCAATCCCCACACATAAATTGCCCGAAGGCAAATCCCAACACCAATTGCCCGAAGGCAATTCCCACACATATATTTGCCCGAAGGCAATCCCAGCACCATTTGCCCGAAGGCAATCCCCACACATATATTTGCCCGAAGGCAATCCCAGCACCATTTGCCCGAAGGCAATCCCCACACATATATTTGCCAGAAGGCAATCGCATAAACGCATTTTGCCCGAAGGCACCCAACACCAAATTGCCCGAAGGCAATCGCATAAACGCATCTTGCCCGAAGGCAATCCCAACACCATGTCGCATAAACGCAATCATTGTATTAAAGACTTAATTTATAATTAAAATACATTATCTTCATATAGGCATTTTTAATTCTCGAAAAATATATAGCTACTTGGGGGCTCACCTAAAACACATCTAATAATTTAATGGTGTCTCACTGGGCGTAATCATTTTAATAAAATTTTTGCTCCTCAAAGAAAGACCTTTCTTCAACATACACTATAAAATACTGGTGTCCCACTTGGAGGCATCACCCAAAATATATAAACTGAAATACTGGTGTCCCACTGGGGGGCATCACCCAAAACATATTAACTAAAATATTGGTGTCCCACTGGGGGGCATCACCCAAATTATATAAACTAAAATACTGGTGTCCCACTGGGGGGCATCACCCAAATTATATAAACTAAAATACTGGTGTCCCACTGGGGGGCATCACCCAAAATATATAAACTAAAATACTGGTGTCCCACTGGGGGGCATCACCCAAATTATATAAACTAAAATATTGGTGTCCCACTGGGGGGCATCACCCAAATTATATAAACTAAAATACTGGTGTCCCACTGGGGGGCATCACCCAAAACATACAATAATATACTAAAATATTTCGGATAATATAATATTGGTGTCCCACTGGAGGGCTTCACCCAAAACATACAATAAAATAATAACATATTTCGGATAATATAATATTGGTGTCCCACTGGGGGGCTTCACCCAAAACATATGAAATAAAATACTATAATATATATAGAATAAAATGCTGGTGTCCCACTGGGGGGCATCACCCAAAATATATTAACTAAAATACTGGTGTCCCACTGGGAGGCATCACCCAAAATATATGAAATAAAATACTAAATTTTATAGAATAATATATGGTGTCCCACTGGGGGCTTCATCCGAAAAAATTTTTTAAAAATATAGTGTGACACGACTGAACCAATGACACGACTGAACCAAATTATAGAAATTAACGATAAATATTATATTGTAAAACTGTAAAAAACTCACCACTTTTGGTCGAATTCTATCCGCTGGATATATCTTCGGTGATCTCATGATCACCGGTGATCATGATTCGGTGATCTGCAGTCGTTGTCGTAATTCTCGTTCTTTTCTACCTGAAAACTATTTCAACGAAATATGAATATTGTTGAAAATTTTACTCCCAAAAATATCATTTTTTATATAATTTCCGTATAGGACCTCCTGCCCCAAAAAATTAAATTCAGACGCTACGGGGAATTTCTCATAAAACCGAATAATAAATATAACATAGATAAACTAAAATTAATATATACTCACCATTATTTGAAAATTCTCCAGTGGAACCGTGGACTTCTCTTCGCTGATTCCATTACTACAGTTTCCTTTGTGTTGTTTGTTGAGGTAATCCAACAATCCAAAGCCTTCACATAAAATTCACACCATTCTGCCCGAAGGCCAGGCACAAAATTCCCTGAAAGAAACTCCACCACCATTATGCATACCCGCAGGCTATGCATAAGCCCAAAGAACATTCCATCACCATTATGCTTACCCGCAGGCTAAGCATAAACCCGAAAGAAACACTCCGTCACCATTATGCTTACCCGCAGGCTATGCATAAACCCGAAAGAAACACTCCACCACCATTATGCACACCCGAAGGCTATGCATAAACCCCAAAGAAACACTCCACCACCATTATGCATACCCGCAGGCTATGCATAAACCCGAAAGAAACACTCCACCACCATTATGCTTACCCGCAGGCTAAGCATAAACCCGAAAGAAACACTCCACCACCATTATGCACACCCGAAGGCTATGCATAAACCCCATAGAAACACTCCACCACCATTATGCATACCCGCAGGCTATGCATAAACCCGAAAGAAACACTCCACCACCATTATGCACACCCGAAGGCTATGCATAAACCCCATAGAAACACTCCACCACCATTATGCATACCCGCAGGCTATGCATAAACCCCAAAGAAACCCCGAAGGCCATGCATAAAATTCCCCGAAGGCAAGATGAGTATAAATGTACTATATATAAAAGAACAGGCTCACCCATTTTCGCAGAACTCAAACCTGAGGATTTCTTTTCGCTGAATCCATCTAAATGCTGTCGCCCGCTGAGTTCCTACTCTGTTTTACCTGAAAATTTCAGCAACGAAAATTGGTATTGATACTGAAAAACATCACAATAGATAAATAATATGCCAGTCTGATATACCCTCAGAGGCCTTTAAAAACACTATACCCATTTGTTGTGTTCACTCAAAGGACTCAACCAAAAAGATTGCGGTAAATATAGTGAAATGAAAAATTAGAGATGCACCGAATAACCGAATACCGAATACTTTTATTGAATTAATCGTTACTAAAATTAATAAAATTGAATTAATCCTGTAGTAAAGTAATAGAACAATACTAATTAGTATAAACTATATTTCATAATATCGATCTCACTATAAATTACCCTTAAAGCCCGCGAACATCCGCTCGTCGCGAGAGCTCAAGTCATAATGATGGTGGTTGCGCAGTCTCCTCCCTCGGCTCCCCGGTACCAGGAGCTGCCATCCAACGTTGCCATCTCACCTAATCCATTGTCATTATGAATGTCTACTATTTAGGAACTATTATTATGTATATATTATTACCGTTGATATTTTATATATTAAGCCGGCCCTTGCGTGGGCCGCACAAATCGGTTAATCATTTTATTGTTTTCCCGACTAAATGTAAACAAAAATCCTAACGACGAATTTTTCCTTTACAAATACAATAACCAGAACTTACTCGGTATAGTGAATCCAAATACATAGTGTATCCACATTTGGTATCCAAACTCACTGACACCGGCACTCTTAACACACTTCACTCACGCAGAAGTATGCTGAGTAAACCCCGAAATAATTTACAGAATATTTTAAATTAGTAAATTATATTAGGAATGAATTTGAAATAAGAATAGTAAAATGAATATAAATAGGATTAAAAATATTCATAAAGAATAAGGGAATTAATATAATAATTAAGAAAATAATGAATCAAAAATTATTAACAATAAAAGGATAATGAATGCAAGAGAAATAAATATAGATGGAAAGTAATTAATAATAACTATATATTGTGTATAAAAGTATAACATGTAAAAGTAATATATATTATTTCATATTAAGAAGTGTTATTAATTAATAAATAATTAATAAAAATTAAGTATAAAAGTTATATTAACTAAAATATATTAGTTTATATTAAGTATAAAAACTAAATAGTATTTGAATAAAATTAACTGAAAGTAACTTAAAGTATAATTAAACATAAAATGCAAAAAGGAATGATAGTAAAAACAATAAGCTTTTTATATACAATTGTTCTCACTATTCACTCATTAGTTACAATAACTTAGTTGTTATACCGCCTAATATAAACACCGGTTATTATAAAAATAGTTATAAATTCACTTCCAAACATCCTCACAGTATGAAATTTCGAACGGAACTGACTGAAAAAGGTGGCAGCAGCGATTTATATACCGTCATGAGAGGGAAACAGGGAAAAATGCAGGGAATAGATGGCGTTTTGATGAGGGAAAAAATGCAGGGAATAGATGGCGCTGCTTTGATGAGGGGAAAAATGCAGGGAAAATATGTGGTCGCTATTTGACAAAGTCTCAAACCAAAAATATATATTCTTTTTTGTTCTGCTATTATATTTCTTATAATAAATATATTATATTTTTACATAGTATTGTATATTATTTTGTAGCCCCTTAAATAAATTATAATATCAGTTGAGCATTTATGATTATTATGATGACGTATTAAAGGGGGCGCACCATTTTTTTTTAAAGGGGGGCGCCGGTACAAAAGGGTTGGAAACCCCTGAATTAAGCCTTCCCATGCCTTGGGAGACGAAAAAAACCCAATAATATTTCAAATGGGGTGAAATATCCGCAGGAAATGAATACGGGAGATATTATCAGATTAAATATACATAAATAATTTAAAAAATATGTTTATTTAAAAAAAAATTTGCTCTACAAAAAGCTTGAAGAGGTGTCCAATTAATCATTAAATTTAAACTAATTATCATGAATTGGATTTGAAAATAAGTTAATTTTCACTAAAACTGTATTTTATAAACTGAAAAAAAATAACAGTTTCAATTAATTATTGAAAGTAAATGGATTCCTAAGTTGTTCAGTCTATTTTATTTTTTTTAATTAAAAAAAAATCCATTTTTAAAAAAAAATTTGCTAACTTTCTACGACACTGTCACAAATGATCATAGAAAATCGAAGAAACAATTTGTGAATTATTAAATGAAAAAGTCTTGTTCAAAATTAAATTAGCGTAATTAAACTTTTTCTATAACCCTGCATGACGGGTAGTAGAATATTCCATGATATACTTTGCAAGAGCAGGTTTCAGTATAACGATGTTCCACTGCTCCTTTGGCTATTCGTTTGGAAACAACATGGACAAACTTTTTCTGTTGTTCAGGTTTGGCGTGGGCAAACACATTCGAGTTGAAAGAAGCCCCACCGTTCTGCAAAGAGTAAAAGTGATGTTTAAAAATTGCTCCAGCAGAGAAATTCACATTTTTACTCACATATTGAGCGAATGACGAGCACAAGTCAGTCTTGTATATCAAGTGTGGTCTATCAGTTGGGTCTCCTTCTGCGTTGTTTTTGGCGTCGGCGAATGTGTAAATTTTGTGTGCATCAAATCCGACAACGTTCTTCAATTCGACATCTGGTTTATTGGTGAGTTTCATTGTTTTTTCCATTGGAGTAATGAAATGGAATTGTAATCCCAAATCGTTGTAGTATTTCCTTATGGACAAAATTCTCGGAATTTGCATCTGAAAACCGTTAAAATTTAATTTCCCTGTACTCGTAGAACAAATTCACACTGTTTTTTTAATCACGTACCGAGAATGGGAATGTTGGGCTAAGTGGACAAGCCTGAGAATTCACCAGCAGGATGATTTTGGCCGCTCCTTGTCTGAATGGGTATATATTTGCTTCTTCCATTGCTTTTACGATTGGTTCGTTTCCTAAAAAAAAGAAACCGTTGAATAAACCGCTCCAGCTTCGTTTCGATCTCGATTCCTTACCAAGTTCAGTGTTGATGTATTTAATTACGAATTTGAGCTTTTTCTCCCAAGTCTCGAATGTTTCTTTAGGTTCTTCCGTTTCTTTGAACTTGATCTGATCGACTTTTCCCTCGAAAGTGAGTTTCCCGTTGTTGCCAAAGTGTTGTGGCCATTCATTGTTGGGTCCTCCATAACCGATCAGCGCGAATTCCACATCTCTAAAATTGTAATTTGTATTAGAATACATCAAAAGTGTATTGTATTATCGTTTCTCCTGACTTACCCGAGACCTTTCTCTTTGAGATCATGTGAAAGAGAAGCAACCAGAGGAGTGACGAGCTCTTTAAAGATGCCGTGATTGAAAGCTGATTGTTCGAAGACGATAACAACGTCAGCTTTTCCTTGAGGGAATTGGACGTTTACTGGTTGACCGAGAGGCATGGGTTGACCGTTGATATTACATTGCACTGAGAAATAAAATCGCCATTATATTCTGAACGTGCAATACAAACGGTGGTGAATGAGCAATGCTTACCGCATTCTTCGGGCACAGAGGCATAAGGCATGTATCCTTGTTTGAGTGCAAGCACATAAGCTGAAGCCACATCGCAGGCGGCAGTGAGTTTATCCGAAGGAACATAGCCTACGTGTTGGTCACAAGCTTCTCTGTATATTTCGTGGTTGATGAAGTTAAAACCGTTTCGGAGATTTGAGTCACCGGTGAAAATTTTTGTGCACTCCGGTGTGTGGCCCTGGGCTGGGGGGAATTCGGTGGAAGCCGGACAGGCATCCATTATCTTGTACGAATTGGCAAACTCCGTTGCGTCTTTGGCAATCTGGAAAAATCAAATGTCAAACATTAGGTCCAATATTTTGAGTCCGAACTCTTACGAAAGCACTCACATGTCCGTTCGGCAAAGTATAGTCGTCGTAGTGTTCGTTGGAAATGGTTCCCAGCAAACCTCTCGTTCTTCCGAAATAAAATCCGCTGATTCTAAAGATAAACATATCTTGCTTCAAATATTTCGTGATGAAAACTCCAGATTTATGCCTGAGATTGAAAGTTCCGTAGCGAACCCATCCGCTGAAATCGTTGTGGTTCACCGGGTAGTCGCCATGAACTCCGTTTACTGAAACCTAATCGATGAAAAGATGTCTTCAGTGGTCTTCCTTCCTCTTCGAAAGCTCATCGTTACTTACGGTCATGTCGTTGAACATCTCCACGGTGTCGTGTTGGTCACTCACAGTTATCGATTTGATCTTGGCGTTTTCAATGTTGGCTACAATGCTGAAGTTACCGTCGAGGAAATCTTGAGCCAGAACGTAAGAGCAGATTCCCTTGAAAGCGAAATGTTTTTGGTCGAAGGTGAAGAAGTGATGTGAGTTGAGGATTATGCCGTAAGCTGAAAATCAAAGTCCGTTAAATCATACTAATCATACTAATATATAAATCTGTTAAAGAAATATATGTGTGTGTGTGTGCGTGTTTTTGTTACCTAAGATCTAAAGAACCACTGAACCGATTTCGACCGGACTTTTTCCAAAGAATTATCTGCGCTATGTCTCATTTCTCGAAAATCAGCAAAAGCCGAGAAATTGTTTTTAGATTTGATAGTAATTAGTTTGTGTGGATTTAATGGTAGTGGTTTTTGAGAGTGTTTTTCAAATTTTCACAGAATTTGTTGTAGAATTGATAGAAATTAATTAGAGTTAGTAATTTTTTCAGTCTTAAAATGTTAATTATTAGGACTCAGTACGATTTGGACAGTAAAAAAATGACACGGCCTCAATGAACTTTCTTCCATTGCCATTTACTTTTGTTCAAACTCATTATACTCTACTGACACATAACTACGTAGTTGTTATTTTTCATAAATAAATGCACTGTTTGTTCAGAAATTGTACATAATTTTTATGGTTTAGTGCCATGGGATTATCAATGTGCATTCGGTTTTTCAGGAAATGTATTACTGTATCTGATATTAAAGTATAGATATACAGTCCCAAGTCCCAGCGAGGGCGAAGCCCCCTAGTGTGTAAATAAGTGACAGAATTTTTAAACTTACCCTTGAATGGTGGGATGTTGTCCTCCGGATGCAGGAAAGGTCGGTATGTGAAGTAGTATTCGGTGAGGGTTGGCAGCTCTGTCAACGACTTGAGATAACGGATAAATGAGAGTTCTCTCAAAGTGCCTATCCTTGGTAGTTTAACCAGGAAAGATGGGATCGGAAGCTGAAAGAAATGAAATTATAATTTCTGTATTGAACCTTCGTCGAAAGGCATTCAGTTTCAGGTTGTAGCCTTACCTTGATGAGGTAGGCGAAAGCATTTTCGTAAAATTCTCGAAGTTCAGACGTTTTCGAGATATCCTCAAGGGCGAACGTGAATTCGGAGTAAAAGTTTTTCAGTGTTTGTGGCAGTTCCAAATCAGTCATTTTCTTAAACTGTTCTTCGATAGTTTTAAGTATCGGCAGATTTTTCACCTGATCCATAATAATTCTGAAGAAATCTTCGGCCTCATGCCTTACATGTTCCAAATTCTGCGTGCAGATTTCGACGAATTCTAAAAATAAAACCGGGGATAATTATTACAATTAATGCCAACAATTATTACTAATTTATTATAAATCGTGAAGCTGACCTTGAATATATCCGCTGACTCCGACCAGCAGATGCCTGATTTCCGGTTCGTGCTGTTTCAGGAAGTCGAGCGCATATCCGGCGATGGCGCATCCGGTGTCGCAAATCTGTTGTCCCAAAGAAATAACCGGCTCCATCATCTTCTCATAAGATTCGGTGAATCGATGAAGAACGTCCTTGTATGAGTCCACCATTTTATTCTGGAATTCCATGGCTTCGTTGGACATCTTTTCGTAAACCTCGATCAGTCTCTTGACGTAAGCTTCGAGTGCTTCGATCACTCCACCGAACACGTTTTGGCTACAACGGGAAAAATTCATTAAGGTAAGGGATTTTCATGGTAATCTTTCAAAATGCATGACTTACAATATTTGGGAGAATTTCTTGAACTGAGGATCCTCGGCGAGTTCTTTGCGGATTATGTCGAATTCTGCCTGATAATGTTGCATTAGGGGTTTGAAGTCCGGTTGTACTTTTTTAATGCTCTTAATCATGTCGCCATATTCGTTTGCTGATTGTTTCGACATGTCAATGAGGAGAGTTTTAACTTGTTGGGCCAATTCTCTGGCTTGGGTTTTTGCTTCTTGCTGTTGAGAAAATTTATTTTTTTATATTTGTCGGTGGAAAAGTGTATAAGTATGTCGAGGGAAACAAGTTTTTGAGCTCACCATGCAGTGTTTAATCTTTTCGCTGTTGATTTCGAAGTTGGGCCTGGTTTCTTGATTTTTATTTGAGGTTAGCACAATCAAAAGAAGATTATCCGTTGCTGGTCCTTCGGATTTATCAACTTTGAATTCGATTAACATTGGAGAAACTGATGCAATTACGTTGAGATTTTTGTTGGGCATTTCTGAAACACAAAAGAAAAGATGGCGATTTTCGAAAGTTGAGAGAAAAAGGAGGAGAGTATGCGGCTGTCAGCTATAAAATTTGCTTTAATTCTTAGGGGATGGAAATAATTTACGAGAAATAATTTTTACTGATTACCTTTGCAACCGATGGAAGCTCTTAACGCGTGCAATCCGGTGGTTTCGATTCTTCCGGTGTAATGTCTGAGTTCAGCTACGTTAATTTCCGTATCAATGACCTGTTGCTGAGGTGTGCCTTGTATATTGGAATCAACTTTGAGGAGTTCTCTGTTTGGAACTCTCACCTGTCGTGAATTAAATTATTAGGGAGTGCTCGTTGAGTTTTATTTTAATGAGGGTTGATTCATACCAATGCGAAGAAACGCTTCGGGTTTGCTTCCAAAAGAGCGCCGGCTTCTTTTTTGGCGTTTTGGCTGTCGTGGTAGTAAACAAAGGATCCAACACTCAATCCGTGTTCATTCGCGAAGATATGACCTGTGCTTCCAACGTCCAAATTCATTCCCTGAAATGCGATTTAATGTAACTCTCGCACTTTTCAAATTTTGAAACAATTTTCCGGGGGACTTACTTTGCTGGTGAATTCCAGATTTGCGGTCACGTTGTGTCCCGCATTGGTCCTGATATGGTCAACGATAACGCTGGCGGCTATTCTTTGGTTTTTCCTGTTGAAAATGTCCACTTCGATGGAAGCATCGACTAAACGTTGTTCCATTGCGGCTGCTCCTTTGCCTCTGATGACCAAATCCTACAGTGTAACACTCTTTTATAATATTTGGATTTTTTTTTCGATGAACGGTAGTTGTGCACGAATTCGTACCTTACTCAAAGCCGGATGACTGAATTTTATTTCACCTTTAGTGCTGACTAACCGTGGAGAAGCCGCGAAATCGCCAGAGATAAACAAATTGCCTTTTTCTTGCGGTTTGTTTATTCTGTCCATGTACAGGGAACCGTCAAAATGCATCTGCATGTTTCTCAGGTCGGTTTTGGGCTTTCCGGTCACGAGATTAAGAGGTAGATCATAACTGGCGACGGCCGCAATTTCGCGGTGTGGCATGTGTACCACCAAACCTCCTTCGCCGTCATTAACGTAGTATTTCATGTGGTACGATCTGTCCTGCAGTCTCAGACCAGTCTCGTGATTCACACTGAAACCCTTTCTGTGTGTTTTCGAGAAGAATTTGAAATCGTCATTTCTCCCCTCGAAATTATTCTGATAAATAAGAGAGGCGTCATGGCTTGCTTCGGTGTAGTCTGAAAAGTTCAATCAAACAATAAGCTCAACTTTGACGGGGAACGTAAATCCCTCGGGAAAGTCTTCTCACCGAGTATTTGCATCTGGTTTTTGATTTCAGAGTGAGCACATTGTCCTTCTTTGCAGAATTTACTGGTGTAGTAAATTTGCCTGTCGGTGATTTTGTGCTCGAATGAAAGATTGCCTTTTTCGAAGTCGGCGTTGAGCATAAAGGAAGTTCCGGTTTCGTTGTCGGCTGCTTTAGTTAAAGCTTTGTATTGTGCCCTATAAGTCAACGGGTGTTTATCGTTTTGGAATTCGATGTGTCCCTTTCCTTCGATTGTAAATCCAACATCGGACTCTTTAACGGCGTAAGTCACACTGTAAAAAGAATATATGAAATTATTTTTAAAATAGTAAAGCTATGTTAACCCTTTTCGGTCGTATAAAATTTGTGTATGGGTATGTATTGGTCGGAATTAATTTCTTTGGAAAGAGCAGGGACACACATACATAATATTCAGTAATATTTAGTCATATTTTAACAAGAGACCATCTCTAATTACTGATAAATACAATTTAGAAAATATTCTTTGGAATTATCAATGTATTTGATTTTGTTACGTTCAAAAGACGACACCTCTTCGTTATCTCCAATGGATGGAGAACCTAATTAGACATTGAGGAAAAGTTTAAACTGATACAGGAATGCATACAGTATAAGATTCGTATAGTTCCTTGCTGTGGTGGCTGAGAGTAGACATAAGACCGCTAAGATTTAAAATTAAAAAAATACAGCAGAACAATTTAAAACAGTAGAAAGAAATGAAAAGGAATAAATAATTACATGAATAACAGAATAAAAACAATAAATAAATAGATATTTAAAAGTAAATACATAAACAAAGGCTGCAAAAAATTTGATTTTAGTGTATTCAAGTGTAAAAAAAACAATTGATTCTAGAAATAGTGTGATTTTAAAATATTTAAAAGCTGAACAAGTTTTTCGGGCAAAAATATAAATATATATAACGTAAATATAAAAAGAAATGTATTATGTTATATTATTATATGAAATTATTTATTCGGGTGAACCGATTTTAACTTCATAGGAAGTGAGGCGGCCCTCAAAACAACCCCTAAATACTGAAAAATTAGAAGCAGTCTTCTTCTATGCTTAGCTTATCTTTAAAGGTTGAGTATTAAAATTAATTGTTTGATGGGTTTGGGCAACTAACCTTCCAGAAAATCCTTTCTTATCGGCGGTCTGAGCGGCGAAGTTAATCTTTTTGGCGGCTCCGCTTTTCACCGATTTATTTCCTATTTCGAATTTGAATTTGTTTATGTTGAGTTTCTCCGAATTTGCCTTCGCGAGAATGTGGAAATTGTCGTAAGACTCAATGTCAACGTTGGCAGAGACGTCCAACTGACCGCCACCATTCACCGTCCAAGCCACTTGGGCTTCAGCTGAAAATCAGCTACGGTTAGTAAGCGTCTTCGATTTCATGGATGGCGGAAAAGTAGTTTTGCTTACAAGAGGCTTGGCGGTCGCTCTTCCTGTTCAATTTGTAGTACAACCTGGACTTTCCTTGCGCACTGTTTGCGGTGATGTCAATGAGGGGTTGTTTGGGAGTGATGTCTACTTTGGCGAATCCCTCAATCCTGTTGTCATTCATGAGGATGTTAAAATCGGTGTTTCTCGCAGTGGTTGATAATTTTTTATGGGCGAACTGAAACAATAACGAGTCATTAGTTTTTCGCGTCGTTCGAAGGGTTTTTCAATCGAGGACTTACTTGAACATCGAATGTTCTGAGATTCTGAAGACTGGTTTGTCCGGTAAAGTGACCGTTAATCATATCCAGATCAGTTTTGTAATCCACGACAGTGTTGAGAACCAAGTTTTTGTCGTTGTCGTAATTGGCCGTGAGTGAAACCTCTGCTTTGCGAATGTCTGCGAGCGGAAAATTCAAACTCAGATTTTATGATTGGGATTTATGAAATGAAAGTTAGAGATTGACAAACCGTTGTTGGCTTCGCGTTTGTAGTTGAGTTCCAAATTAGACGGCCTGGCCTCTCCCGGAAGTGACATGGAACCTTTCAGGATTCCGTGTTGGAGATGCAGTTCGGCGTCTCCGTTCAGTTTGAACATTTTATCGTTGTAAGCATAGTCTTGTTTTAGTTGTATCTACAAGCGTTGCTCGATGTTAGTACGTTTCGCTGATATTTCGGGTAAAAATTCAGATAATTACCACGTGGGGCCTGTTTTCGTCGCCCTGAGCCAGGTGGAACAGTTGTTCCATATGCATTCTTCTCATGGATTCAAGAGGAGTGTTAATTTCAGCCATGCATTCCAAATGCCTCACTTTGTCTTCCAGTCCCGTGAGAACCTTTCCTCTGCTCTTCAAATGGAAATCTCCGTAAGCGGTGGCCACGTCATAATTCACTTCCGGTCTGGACAGCAGCGCGTGAGATTTAGAACTGAACGGCGCTTTCATCATGCTACCGACGACGCTCGTCTGAAACCGGAAGAACCCAATGTAGCCCTTGTTAGCTATATCCACCCTTCGGGGGACTGAATGGGTACCTCCTGATCGATGAGTAGTTTCTCGTCGTGAGGCACACTTCTGAATGTGTTTGCGAATTTGACGTTTCCTTCGGGGCATTCCCTTCCGAAGTCGAATTTCGAGTCGATGGAGTATTTTTTCAGGTCGAAGTTTTTCACGAATGTGTCCAGGAACACTTTAGACAGAGGTCCTCCTTTTTGGGGAGCGTATCCCAATTCCACGAAGAGTTCCCCGTTTCTGAAACGGAGGCATCACTTTACAGGGGTGTCCAAATTTTATAATCAAACTAACCTGTAATTACTCACGCATTTCTGGGCAGCATGTGCAGAGCCTCCTTTACGTTACCGGTGAAATATTTTCCATCAGGCAGTGTGACTTCATATCCACCCGTCATGGATCCATCGGCTTCCGTGCCTTGAGAATCCCCGTGGAAGTTCACTTCGAGGTGTTTGTCTGACACGCTCACCTTATTCCTGTTCAAATAAAAAGGGTTTAAAACAGCCCCGATAAATCACTACACCAATAAGAGTGGCAAATACATACCTGGAGTTGATGGCTTTGGGTGTAAAGTCAGTGTCGGTTTCGACTCGGAAAGTGTATTTGGGGGCGCCATCGTGCTCCGACATTCCTTCAATCAGACCGGTGTATTTGTTTCCGGCTTTGACCAGGTTAGCCGTTCCTGTGGGAAGAAATTATTATTATTATTATTATTATTAAAGCACTCTCAGTCCAAGTTTATGTACTTTATTGTTATTTATTAGTAGCCTTCATGCATATTTATTCGTTACTTTTGAGTCCAGATTTTTTAAAATTGATTCTTTTAAAGATACAAAAAAGTAAGTAATAAAATAACAAAATAAAACAGAGCATAAATACTTTGTTTTATTTTAGCATAGTATTAGTTTTATATATTTAGCAATACATTATATTTTTAAATAATTTATATATTTTATATATTTAAATATATAGTTTTAGTATATTAGCATATTATTAGTTTTACAAAGCATGAATGCTTTGTTTTATTTTATTTTATTTATTTTATTTTATCTTTTCTTTTAGCCCCCTCTACAGGCGCCTGTGTGTTGGTTTTCATTTATTTATTTATTTGTGGACCTATTTTATCCCTGTTTTTATTTCGGACTGTCAATTTTGTACGCTGAAATGTGCTTGGTTATAGGTCGAAAGATATTTTATATGGTAAAACCCTGATTAATGATAAAACTCTGATAAAAATTGTAAAATTTACATCAATATACATATATACTAGATATATATATTATTAAAGCGAACCAAAGAGATCTGCATTAATTATTACAGTCTTTTATTATTGTGAATGAATGTGACGTCACAACGGCGATTCTTATGTTACATTTATAATTATAACTGAACTTTTTAGTCTTGTCTAACTCATGACTGAAAAGCCTTTCCCTTTTAGTGCATTTTTAACATATATAAAAATTTTGCTTACCCTTTAGCATAGTCTTCATATCGATCATGTGAGCCATAAGCTCTCCCGTGACTTTCTCGTCCTGGAATTTATACTCTCCGTGGGCGTCCACGTGACCCTCCACGAACAGTTTGAAGTTCCCGTACATGGGGGGAGTCCTCGAGAATTTCAGGAACCCGTCCACTGCGTTCTTCGAACCGTCGTTCACTTTCAAGTAACCGTCGAAGACAACGGGGCTGGTCGCCAGTCCTGCGTCGAGACTGGAATCAAACGTGAGAGTCAGCAGGTGAACTTTCAGGGCGAGGACTGAAGGGGTGACATAATAATACTCACGCGTAATTAGGGTAGTTTGTGCTGGTGGCGATGATTCCAACCTTAACTTCGTTGTTGGCAAAGTTATGGGTGACTTCTGCTGCGAGGTCGTAGGATTTTCCCGGTTTGATGTCTACTTTCTGAGTAAATCTTGACTTGTACGGGTCTACGATATCTCTCTTCGCTGCTATTGTTACTTCCTTGTCGAAAGCACCGAACTGCGGGGGAAACGGACGGTTTCATGAGGTGAAATCGACAGGGAAAGAATCACCAGGTTGAGGGACCTCACCATTATTTCGACGTCATAATCCCCGAGTTCCTTCATGGAATGCTTGGCGTTAAGCCTTGACTTGGCATTGTACTTCCCGTAGACCGCAAGAGCGTCATAACTTGCGCTCTTTCTCGAAAAAGCGCCATCAAATTTTCCTTGGATTTCAAAAACGGGATAAGAAAAGGTGTTTTTCGTGGTGATGTCGAAATTCTGCAGATTCTCGTAGTTATAATCCAATTGCTGATGAAAACTGAATTTATTTTGAGTGGATGAAAGATCCCTTCCGTGAATGACGTCGAGGACATTCTCCAACTGAAACAATAACAATGCGGGACAACTTTTCGAAAGCTTTCAGAGTGAAAGTTTGATGAGTACTCACATGGCGATCGCTTCTTTGATGTTCCAAATTGACTCCGATGTTGAAATCCGGGAACTGAGAAGGAGAAACCTCCGCACTGATTTTAAAGTTCTTCGGACTGCGCAACAGGAATTTAGTCTTAATTCCAGCAGTGTGTTGATCATATCCAACCTTTAGGTCGGTTTCAAACATGTTCGTGTCAGTTCCGATGTCTCCGTCAACGGTGTACGTCACTGCAACGATCATTTTGTGTTTTTAAACCTCATCATGTTGAGTCGGGAGATCTATCGCTTACTTTTGTCAGCCATCAGACGCACTCCTCTGAAGGTGAATTTCCTGCGAGGGCTGTTGGGTGTCTTTTCCACCATGACCTGACCGTCTACCTTAACGTCAGCTATAGCACCACTGGCAGGGGACACTTCAAAGACAGGCGCATAATTTCCGCCTCCCAAATGGGTCAATCCGAGCCTGGCTTTGTATTCTTGCGCGTCATCGATTCTGGCGAACGCCGAAAGAGAGTACTCCGCATCATTGTCGACGATTGCACCTGAAATACATTCGGGTCTTTAGGTGTCCCTCGCAAAAGTGTCAAGAATTCTGTTTTGCCTGCTCACCTCTAGCGACGAATTTATGGATCGGTGAAATAAACTTAACGTCAATTGCCTTCTCGGGTTCCGTAACCAGAGCTGCCAAGAAACTGACCTCTCGAGGGTATTTAGTGCCGGGGGTGTCCATTTTCAATTCGATTCTCTTATTCCTCGGGTTTTCGATGTCGAAGAAGAATCTCATGTGGTAAGTGGTTAAAGTCTCGTCGTCCTTGTCGAGGCGGAAGGAAACTTTGCTTGGGCCATTGAGTGGGTACATTGCTGCCGACGACATAATCGACTGCTTATCATTCGGGAAACCCAGATCTCCGCAGAAAGTGAGACCGACGAGTGACTGCAATTGGTCGAAGCATCCGTGGTAGTCCTTCCTGTTGGTTTAAAGAATTTAATTTTACAACCATTTTTCATTGTCAACAAACTTTTTTCGTAAATTTTACCTCGGAACGTTGAATTCCAATGCGTTGTCCACCGAGGGCAGCCCTTGTTCTCTCACATAAGAGAAAACATCGGTGGTGACGGTGACTACGTCTGATTTTTTGATCGGGAGACCAATATGGAGGTCGAAACCATGACCATCGAGCATTTTCAGGGTGATTTCGGTTCCGGTGGAACTGTGGAGGGTTCCCGCGAGTTTAACACCACTTTCAACTGCATAACCGTCGATGCCCATTTCACCGGTGACTTCAACGGAAGCGCTGAAAAAGCCAACAAAGAGATAAAAACCTAATTCTCGGTTTCCGGTGCGATTTGAAGAGCAGAATAATACCTGGGGATGATCTCAAATTTGGCCAAGGCATTTCTCGGGTTTTTCACGAAAGCGGCCGCATCGAAGTTTCCTCCGAGTTTAAGGTACACAACGCCCGAACCAGTTGCGGTCAGTCGGAGAGGGAAACCTGTGCTCGTTGGGTAAATAAGTTCGGAGTCGAGGAAGTGGTAGTGATTTTTCAGGTCCCTCCTGAAGTCTTTAGCGCTTCCGATTCCGTTTTCAATGAAAGTTGCTACTTTGTCAACGACGGCGGAAGGAGTGAGAGGTGCTTCAATGTCTTCGATGTTAACCCAGGAGAGTTCATTGCCGAGGATTTTCATGGACAAATCCACATCGATGTTGTAGTCTAATTTTGAATTGTGCAGTTTCACCTGAAATAAATAGTCGTTTTACACAATTTGTAGTGGGGTTAGTATTGTAGTGTTGAGGAGATTTACCTTTGAACCGAAACGGTCAATGTCAGGTCTGGACACGCTTCTCCTTCCTCTGTTGATGATGTTTTTATATTTCTCGTCAATGCGACCTTCCAGTTCTTTGTAAACCTGTCTGGCATCCTTGAGAATTTCCATCGGTTTATGCGTTTTTAAGTATCCTCTCGGTCCGAAATATCTTTCGTAGATTTTTTCCAAATTCTCCGCTCTGCCGCTCAGCTGTAAAATATTCAGCGTTTATCATTCTCCTCTTCCAGGACATAGGGAGGAAATTTTAAGGGATGATTTGTTACCTCGAAAACATTGAAAGCGTGGCCGAAAACCTCGACGGTGAGATTGAGGTTGACCGACCTGGGCAGGTAGCTTTTTTGGGAGAAGATCACATTGGATTCGACACCGGCGGCGGTGTTGAGGGCGTCGAAATTGTAACTGAATTCGTGGTTTCGTGAAAATTTTCTCACGTCAAATGGATACTTTCGTCGTGGTTTGACGTTGTAAAGAATTTCCCTGATTCCGTCTTTGTCCGGGTTGGAACTGCTTCGGAGATTGCGGAGGTGAGACGTTACGAAAGCTCCAACTGTCAGGAAAATATTTCATGTCACAGTTGCATTTCCATTTAAGTCATTCTTTGCACTCACCTTGATTTACGGGTTCTGTTTCCATAAATTCGCTCAATTTGTTGGCGAATTTCGGGTTCGCGCATTCGACCAGGACTAAGTAAGCTTTAATCCTGAGCTCGGAGTCTTCATCGCGGTTAAAGAATATATCGCCGGCGCCTTTTTGGATCTAAAAAGATGTCTGTCATGTGAGGATTTGCTGATGTGAAGCTTTCGTCGTGTGGGAGATAATTTACCTTTCCTCGGCAAGCGTCACTCTGGGCGGTTTCCAGTGCTGCCACCCTTATTCTTGCAGAAACATGTCCGTCTTTCATTATATGGGTTATTTTATTGGCTGTGTCCTCGTTTAAGTGTTTGATGTTTCTGAGACCTTTCAAAGCGCTTATAACCTGAAGGGAAAATGTTTTTCAATTACTCTCTCAAGCTTTTCTCCGAAGTTTGTGCCGAACTTACGTAATTCTCTCTGTCTCTGTTGACTTTTGCAGGCGTGCCGATTACTTCGGTGAATTTGGCCAAAAGTTGATCGAATTGAGGAACTCCTTCGCAGATGTGTTCGCGACAGTAATGACCTGCGAGTGCTCCAATGCCGAGATATGCTTCAAAGGGGAGTTTAGGATTGTTGAGAAGTTCCTGAAAAGTGAACTTTAGGTAATAATCTGTTGAGGAGGTAAATAACGAGCTGAGGGAGAATTTACCATGGCCGACGCGAGAGAAGAAGCAGAGGTGTGGCGGACAAAGGCAAAGCTTAAGTACCAAAGTTTGGCCATATCTCCCGTGATTTCGTTGCTTTTTAAAAGCTCGACTGCGGCTGCGACCGAGTCAGCGCTTCCGGCTTGGAATAAGGCATCAGTGAAGACTTTCCTGAAGAGAATACACAATCATAAAACAATTCCAGCTTTCCGAAATAAAAGCCAAAGGCACTCACTTCGCCACTTGGCGGTTTGGAAACTCCGCTCCGGCTTTGCAGTTCCCGTATACAGAAAGCAGATCTTCTTTTGATGATCTCCTCATGAGTTTGACAAGAGTTCCGAATTCTTTGGCTGCGGATGTGGGTACAGGGCCATCAATCGGGTCCGTCACTCTGTGGAGAGCCGCCATTAACGTGTGAATACTGCACGTGACTGTTTCATGTGGGTTATCGAAGAATATCGCTTTGGGTTCGCTATTCTCGAAAGCTGGAAGATAAATTCACACGGTGAAATTCGTTAATTTGTGAGTTTTCAAAAATTTTGATTTACCTGGTGGAGGTGCCGGGGTTTTTGATTCGAGGACCATTTTCGTGATGACTTTCGTTCTGGCACCGTTGTCCCTGTTGGCGAAAGGCCTGAATAGATATTCTTCCTTGGCAGTGGCGCTTTCCAAAATACCATTTTTTATCCTCTGCTCTACTTCATATTGGGAATCCAAGAGAGGACTTGTTTGTATGTCCTGAAATTTATTTTACAATTTTTAAATACTGTGATAATATAAATGTCGATGAAAACCACTCATATAGTACAACACCCGTAAAGTAAAATATTGTACAGTATATTGTTTACAATATTTATTGAATAATATTATATAATTTATTGTATTGTATGTATAATATATTGAATATTGAATATATTGAACCTCCATTTCGCCCAAATTTGAATTCAGCAGTATAAGGATTTCAGAAGATTCGGATAAAACTTTACAAAATTAAATTCAGGTACAAATTAACAATGTAAAATAAATAAATGAAATAAAATTGTCAACCTGGTTTAGAGGTTGAGAAACCTACCTACTGTATGTAGAAATGAAATAAATTAATGTGCAGTGGTTATATAAAAAAAAATAACTAAACAATTAATATATAGTAAATAAATAAACAACAAATATATAGAGAATAAATTAACAAATGTTATATAGTAAATAAATAATAAAAAAATAAAATTTAAAAAAAGTAAATAAATTATTTGACATTTAACATTGAGAAATGTATGTGTAAAATATTGTATGACCAATATATAATTTTGTATGTGTTGTATGTATTATAATACTGTAAATTTATTGTGTAATATTGTATGGTAAAACTATTTTTATACTTCATAATTTGTATCTTTTGGGTATCTCACCATTACAACAGATAATATAAGTTAAGTACTTACAGCGGGGTGACCATGAGCAATGGAAAAGAGCGATTGCCTGAGATTTTCCCTGAACTGACATTTCTCCAAATCTTTGTGCTTGTTAACGACGAAAACATCTCCTTCCTTGACCACTTTGAAGTGGGTGGGACAGCTACCGAAGACATCGTTCTGGAAAAGGAACACTGTTTTTGAGCACCGAAAGAGGGAAAGCTTTGAAAAAAGCTCCCCCGCTGCTCACCTCATTAGCATTGCCTCCGTTTTCACCTGTGTTGGCCTGGAGCAGTGAAGCGACTGCTCTTTTGATGTTGAGAGAAGCAAAACTGTCATCGTGAACTGCACACACTTCTGAGTCCAGTTTCCCTCCGTTCAGACTAACCACAAGCGGGTGCTGGTGGAGTTGGGGAAGGTCGCTGTGTACCTAAAAAATTCAGCACTCATCAAACCGCTCTGGCGGAAGTTGAGTTTGTAAAAAACGAACTTACTTTCCCGTCCGGACCGGAAATGTGAACTTCCCTTAACTGAATAACAGTTTTGCATTGTGGGAGTGCTGAAACTTCCACTTTGGCCTTCACATTAAGTTTAACCGTTTCCCCGAAGGGTCCTTTCGCTTTTGGAACAAATGTTTCCGTGTTACCCTCTAAGTTGTAAATGTAGTTCACCCCTTCTTCGAGCTTTAAGAGGGTATTGCTTTCTGAAATCGGATAACCGTTACAAAATTATATCGGAACGTGAAAACAAAACCGTTGCAATGCCGTTATGGTTTCTTATTCCCATTCTGATTTATAGAATTTGAATAAAATTTTCAATACTACTGGTATCATCCGGTTTTATTTATAAAAAAACTACAGAAAAACAGTCTAGGCTTTAAATTAAACTCGAAAATTTTCTTTCTCTCGCGAAGTTAACCTTGAACTCAGATATGATTAATCAAAATTTATAATCAAAGCTTTAAAAAAAAAACTACAGTTAAATAACCTTGAACTTGAACTTGAAAATTCGGCTTACAGCAATTAATCTAAGCAACCTCAGAATTTCAGCGATTCTCCCCTGAAATGTTCAGCTTAAATCTCTGAACAAAGCCACTCTCATCAGTCATTATTGGACTGTTATAAACTGAGGGGATTTATTAGGTAATTGCCCCGACTATTTGACTGCTGTGGAGTCACTCTTTGTATAATGGCGAAACCCTTAAACGTTCGTCTTTGTTTTAATTCTGAATTTACTCATTAATAAGAAAATTATACTCACGGCCACGACATTTGAATTTACATTGTGGTGAACCTGAAAAGAAAATTAAATATTATTAATTGAGAGCAGAAGTGATTACCAAGAGAAACTTCTTAAGGTTCAGTTGGGGGTTGTTATCAGAGTGCTGAATCATTATGTATTAATTATCTTGGATTGTAAGAGTTTATGTGTAAACGTTGAGAACATCTCCGCTGAACTGAGATAAAAAAGGGTTATGACTTCCAATCCCATTATGAACTTTGAATCTGACTTTGATTAGATTGAAATTAATTTTTTAGGTGATACATAAGGATTTTAGAGGTGTGACTGAGAAAAAGGGTTACCGATTCTTATTTTAAACTCACTTTTCATATAATTTCTTCAAAAAGGCAAATTTTCATGGATTCATCTTATTAAAAGTAGCATCTTTTAGAGTCCGTTTATTGTTTCTGCATTCCAGTTAATTACAATGGTTTAATTAATTTAAGTAATTACAGTTTGTTAGTTAATTACAATTAATTAACAGCAAAAGATGCTGCCTTTTCTGCCAAACAGGAAACCTTTGGGACTCAACAAACGGTTTCCCGGAATCCCATTTCTTTAAGAATTTCACTTAGAAAAGCAAAACGGGGGTTAAATGAGGAACAAATTGACGAAATTACTGTATTTATTTCATTCTGTAAAACATTTAAAGCCAAATATTATTCTATGTGAAATGTTTCGCAGACTAAAAAGGTAATTTTCGTTGCAATAAATGATTTGTGAAATTGTGCACCTCTTTTAGGATTTCAAATGTCGTCCTCAAAATACAGTTTGGGCAAAATTTCAAAATGGATTCGTCAAAGATTTTGATGTGAAGCTGTAGCAAAGTAAAATTTTAAGAGTTTCTGACTTTAAAAAAAAACTCCCCTACAATATGGTATAACTCACAACATCCAAATCGAGAAGTAGCAATACTAAACAATTACCAAAACGTTAATACTTTGGGGCTTTCCGTTAAAATTGCAAATCTATCGGGAAAAAATTATTCTATGTTTGATAATATTTTATAATAATATTTAACTATCGCAATTTCTTTAATATGTTATGGCAACAATTCTGATGACTTTGGATGTGGATTTGCATAGATCAGTGATGCCCAACCTGCGGGCCGCGGGCCAAATCCGGCCCGTGAAGGTGTTGCATGTTCCTATTATTCACATTCGTATTTGGTGATTTTAGTCCATTTTCATTTTTAAATAAAGGGTTATTCTGATATTAGAGTAACTTCAATTTGAATTTTTTTCTTACCATTCGGCAAAATTTTAAATTTACGCGAACGCTTTCGAATCCATTCGGTGATATAAGTCAAAAGGACTGCTTGCATAAAAATGTAAAAAGGGTAAAGCCGGAAAAAAGAGGCAAAGGCAATAGCCCTGAGAGCTGGAACCTAGAGAAAAGAAGAAAAAGAGAAAAGGGGAAAGTGGGGAGAGTGTAAAAACTAATTTTTAAAATCCATATTTAATTGTGGCCCGCCAAATTACACCAAACTCAAGTTTGGCCCGCACATTATCAAAGGTTGGCCATCACTGGCATAGAGAAAACCGACAGGTAAAAGAGCAGTTTTTTTCGTTTTTATTTCTAAAAAGATTTTCCCGACAAAAATGGCGGAAAGTAATAATTCGTTCAGTTTCCTTCCCAATCAACTCTGAAATCGTGTATACTTTTTTTTATACTATATTCTGGGGACGAAACCAAAAAATTCCTTTAGTTTTCATTTAAAAAATCATTTCTGTGTAAAAAAATCTTATTGTAAACCACAACGAGCGAGAAAACCTACCTGAGGCTAAAGTTTTATCCGTATCATATAATAATATTAGTATAATACATGAAAGAAAAAACGAATACTTCGTTGTAAGTCTCATAGTGCACACTGACTGACCATCGAGAGGCTCTACTCTAATTACGGTAAAATATATATGAGCCTATTGGGGGAAGAGTGGGGACAGTCCGGCGCATGACAGACACTCTGATAACAAATCACAAAGGGCGACGGGGTTGAATAAAGGGGGTGTTGTCTCCTCCTTCATATTTATTCTATCAAATACTATTTGCACTGTTTGGCTTTTCAATGTTTAACAAATCTTTGCGGTCATCAGTTTGGGGCGAATTACAACCCGACCAAAATATTTTTTGATTGTAAATTTTTTCCCTAACTATCTACAATTAAAAAGGATGTTTCATGTCTCTCAGAAATGTTTTCATTTGTTTTGAAAATAAAATCGAAGGAAAATTCCTTCTCAGAATTTCAACTCATATATTGTGGGAGTCGAATTCCTGGAAGGAAGGAAATATCAGGGTGTAAAATTTCGAGCCTTTGGCACCCTTGTTTTTTGTTTGTAGACGACATTTTGGTCAGAATACGTTCGTCTTTTGTGCCAGACGGTCATTGTTCAATATACAGTATTATAATCGATTTCAGAAAGTTTTTACTTTACAATAAACGGTGGCGAAAGTCCCCAAAAATGTGGGACATTTCCAACATATATGATTGATTTCTGTTTTCAAAAGTAAGCGAACATATTTAGAAAATAAAAGTGTTTTATGGAAAGATTTTGTCAGGTTTCTCTCATCTTCAGTTTTCTTCTGATGAGAATTTGCGTTCGGATTCACATTAAAAAAGGCGATCCTTTTGTTATGTTGACTCTATGGTTATTAATTTTTCCTCTCTATGGCATTTCTTCCCTCTCGAATGGACACAATCGAGTGATACAGAGAGAGAGAGAGGAAAAGGAAAAGAAAGTATGACGAACTGTCAATATTTTTCTGAATTTCGAACAAAAGAGAAACAAATAAGTCAACGGTAAACAGTATTATTTAAATAATGATTGATAAATAGAGTAAAGATCACAGATTAATAAGTTTGTTTAATGGATGATTTCATGTAGGCTTTGCGTAATAAGGATGAAAACCGATGGCAACGAAGGCGACGAAACTCCGAAAGGTTCAACTGGTTTTTCTTAAGGAAAAATGCCAGAGGAAAGGTCGAAAGGTCGTCTAGCCTCGGATAATAAAACCTAGTCCGCGTTTAAAAGTTCAGAGAAGTCAGGCGACAGTGATTAATAGAATCTTTTTTAGCTGGCACATCAATAGTGCTTCTCCCATTCGTCCATCCTTTCGCAGACGGATTACGTAAAATACTGCATCTGCTTTATTTGCAAAAAGGAAAGCTCAGGAGCGGATGTGGGCTGAGAAAGAACTCTCCATAACATCAGAATAGAACAAGAATCTGCTTTTAATACAAAACTCAGAAGGGGAGAGAAAAAGGTTCAAAGTACACTGTTACTAAAATAAGTTTTCACGTTTCTTTGTGATTAATTTCAGAAGAATCTTATAATTTAAAGAAAACGGCAGATGTTGCTGAGGGATTTTTTGAACTTTTCAAGGTCGGATCAGCGATAACAGGCAAAGTTCAGCGGAAAAGTAACATAACTTGCTCTTTACCTATAGTGCTGATAAGTGGATGAGGAACCTTTGTACGTGACTAAATCTCGCTTTTAAACAAATTCGAAAATCTTTTGCCTGTAAAAGAGTTTTCCGAAGTGAGTAGCTTTCCGACCCTGATTAGCCTTTTCTTGTGAATCTTTGGGTGGTCGGAAGCCATCTGACCTCGGAAAACTGACCCTGAGGTGGAGTAAAGGCAGTTGACTATTGAACTTGAGATTTTTCTTCTTCCAGACATGGGTGGTCCAACAGTGTTTACTGTTAAATTAAATAAACCTCAACTAAATCTTATTTTCCTTTGATACCCGTTATTATACTTTTCATCTTTTCCAATATCTCCTTCAATTATTTCTCCAATGCTTTTTCTTTCATCATTAAGGCGAAACAAACTTCCACTTTTGCTTTTAATCCAGTCAAATTAGACATTCATAGTTACTTAAATTCCTAAGAAGCTGAAACTTGGTCAAATTGTTCAGAGTATAATTATATATGAAATGTCTAAAGTCATCAATAATCCGATGTCGGGAAAAAGGTTAACTTTTATCGTAAAAATAGCTCATAATTTAGACAATAAAATTATTTACAAAAACTGTATAAGCATTTTTTTCTAAGAGTAACTGTTTTTGAGATATAACTAATAAATTGGATGAATTGTAGAAATCGCTCATAAAAAAGTATTCGAATTTAAAAACCCCAGAACTTTTTTCAAAGCAACCAATTTCATCTAAACTAAGTACGGCTAAAGAGCAATATTAGGGCTTTAAAATGAGTCATGTTTGACGTCTATAGCATCAAAACTTCGGAGGATATGGGAGCTCAAAGTTATAGAGAAAACGCACTTTCAGCCATTTTTGCCCCAATTTGAGGCCAAATATCAAAATAGTATCATTTCGAATTTCTTTATAATTTTGTTCGTTGAAAGGGTACATCTTAAGCTTTCGAATGCATTTGGTTTCATTTTAGAGAAGCCACTCTGAGTGGGTAAAATTGGCCCGCAAAAGTTACCATGTTAACAATGGCCACCAAACACAATGTTAAGTGTCATCCAAATTTTTGAATCGCTATATCTCAGAAACGGTGACTCTTAGGAAGAAAAGTATTCATACATTTTTTGTAGATAATTTTATCCTCTATAATTTTTGTCTGAGCTGATTTTACGATAAAACTTACCGTTTTGCCGAAAATGGCGAAAAACTAATTTTTTTGACCTTAGACTCGCCGCCATTTTTTCCCCCAACATCGGATTTTTGAGGACTGTAGACATTTTATATATAATTTATACTCTAAACAATTTCACCAAGTTTCAGCCTTTTAGGAATTTATGCAACTTAACCCTTCATTTTTGAGGTAATTTGATCGGACCATTTATTTTACAGTTGTTTTCCATTGGGAAACCGAATTCCATTTATATGTACTTAACAAATTATAATTTAATGCAAAGCTCTTTTCCAAATCGTCCTCTACTGTCAACAAAAGAAGTCTTTAAAAGACTAAACTCAAATAATAACGAAGCCTAATTGTAGAGTAATCTCAACATGGGAATGGACGATAATAATTTAAGACTCTGAACAACGGCAAAAGCTATTTTATTATTTTTTTCCCCGAAAAATTTATGAGATTTTCCCAGAAGTTTGAATCGGTATAGACTTTGGTAAAATCGATAACAAAAATGTGAAACTCAATGTTGACTCAACAGATATTTGTGTTTTTCCCCAGAAGACGTCCAGAAGTCAACTCTGCGGCTTCTTAAGGTCATGTTGACCAAATTAGGTTGTAATCACTCAATTATTCAATTGAGCGGGTGTTTTCGAGTAAATTCCGTTTGGCTTCGGATGGCCTTTGTCGGCCATTTAGGGCAGCCCTTTGTTCGAAGAAATCCCTAAACGAGACCTTGGAATATTATATTATATTATATAATAATTTAGCCTTATCTCGCCCGAGGGAGTTTAAGCAACACTTTTTTTCTTTTTTTTTTAAACAACAATCAAAAACAAAGTTATAAAATTATGTACAGATCCAATGATAAACAGGGCACCAGATCAGCTATAACTTTTAAACTAAATAAAATATACAGAAATAAAAAAATTTAAATATTAAATTTTAAGTTAGATAAACAAAACATTAAATAACATAGATTAAAGAAATATTATGATAAAATTAAATAAAATCTTATTGTTGCATTAACTAAATTTTTATTTATAAATTTAATTCATACTTATTTAATTACAATGCATTTTTGTGAAATTAAGTGAATATTTATCAGTTAATAATTACAATTTAATTAAATGGCATTAATTCGCAAATTATATTTAGAATTTAATTAATCTTTACATTAATTATCTTTTATTATACTTTGTATATGAATATGACAAACAATAATGGCCCCGTTTAAGAGTATAAGAATTCTGTTCTATAATTTTTTTAATATAAATTTTATAATTTTTAATATATTTTTTATAAAAGCTAAATAAATTAACGTTAAATGACATAAATTAAATAAAAACATAAATTACATAACAAAAATTAGAATTAAATTAAAAACAATCATATAAATTAATTACAAATTTGTGACTTAAATACACATAAAAAACGGGATATAATTATTTGTAAGGATGTAAATTATAAATAGTAAAAAATAAATAAATAAAATACAATAAAGCTACTGGTTCCAAGTGCCTGTTTTACATGAATTGGAATATTAGGAAAAAAAAACAAAACAGAAATAAATCTAAATATATATATTTATTAAATTTATAATTAAAATAGTCATATACAACATTAATAATAATCACGTGTAAACGGTATAAAAATAACGATAGTAACAGTCACAAGCCCTAACGAAGATCACATCCCACAAAAATGTACGCGATCTGTAAATGATTTAATAGATATATTATCGAATCGCAAAAAGAGTTCGAAAAACATATACGTATACATTTTACAACTGATTGTTAAAATTCGATTAAAATATAATTTTAAAAAAAGCTGATGGAAAATATATTTTTGGAAAATTCGAAACGCAGATACAGTGCGATTATATAATGTTTTAATGCGATTAATAACAAATGCTTATTTGTAAAAATTAAAAAAATATAAATAAAAATCCTTAAAAGTTAAATTTTCCGAAGAGTCAAAACAGTGGTTCTCAAAATCTGTTTGCATCGTCTGGAAAATGCAAAACTGAAGAGGTTTTGAGAGCAGAGTTTGACAACCACTGGTTTAAAAGTTCGCAGTGTTTTTAATAAATCAACCTCCGATAAGATTCAGTTGGAAAAAACCCCAAAAACATTCCTCTGTCCTGCAAACACATCTACTCATTAATAAAATAATTAATTTTTGTTTTTCCTCTAAAATTCTTCTCCCGAACAGAGAATATAAAGTCAAAGGGAAATGTTGAAAAAACACGAGCGAACTTTGATTTCCTAAAATGGACGAAAACAAAATGATTCTCGGTATTGATATTTAACTGTAACCTAAATATTAATAAAACTATATTAAAATTACTATATATCATTGATCGATTACTCATTTTTGGCCAATTCGGGAACAGTCAATGACATTCGGTGATGTCCGACTAGTTTCATTTGGGTGAACATTTGTTACGTAATAATCATTTCTTTGGAACGTCCGTTTCTTATTTCGAATAGGAAAATGCTTCATCTGTTCCGAAACTACTGAAGCAGAAAGAATTGCGAGACTGTGAATAAGGAAAATGTTGAAAATGAGCTTAGATTGGGGAAAAAAGCAAAAAGATTGGTGCGCTTCGGATTATAGAATTATTTTCGTGATTTTATTTTAATTAATAATATACGAAAATAACTTTTTTTAAATGAGCAGATTTGCCCTCAACTGTAATAAATATGGCGTCCGTATGGACCAGAAGTGCCAACATAACAAAAAATTGACTCTGTTTTTGAAAACCAAATCTTTAAATATATTTTTTAAGCAATTGACTTTATTTTTGCGGAAAAAAACAATATAAAAATATTTTTAACGACGATCAATGATTATATAATTGTTGGAGGGCAGTTTTTTAACGAATTAAGATAGAAAAATTATCTGTAAGATGTATAAATATAAAGTGAAGAGCAAATCTAAATAAATTGTATAATCACTGAAGATTGATTTGTTATCTTAATAGCTCAAATGATTTTTTATATTCACAGTACCACAAAGCATATTTTATTATTACAGCATATTAAGAGCAGTCAAAGTTTTACTCTGATTGCCAAATTTTTTTTATATAAATAAAAATCAGTAAAATCAAATATTTTCGGTGGGTTGGAATTTTAAAAAGAATTTAAATAATTTTCAAAAAAAATTTCATAATCAATAACCTAAGATTTTACCTTAGAATCTGATTTTTTTTTTCATTGTTCAGTTTATATAACTGTCATGTGATGATTCAATAATAAGATTTAAAACATACAAAAGGTTGCATTTTCAAATGAGTTCAAAACAAAACATTCAGTTTTCATCCAACCATTTGAAAATGAATACATACATAATTTAATTTACAAATTATTTTCAAATGCAGCATGTGTCTGATGAGCCTGAAAATAAAAGAAACACTTATTAAATTGTGTTTTTGGGGGAAAAATACATATGTATATTCCCATAATAACTTACATTTGTAAAAAGGTTCAGCAAATTCAACATCGGGTAAAAGTTTGAAAACTTTATTTATAACACTTGCTTTTTTTTCTAATTGAAGCACTTATATTCCACAATCTCACAACATCAAATTTGTCTCTGATGGAGACAGTCAGTCCACAGACCTCATCATTTGGGTCAATTGAATCTAAAAACTGCTCACCAATGGCGGCCAAAAGCAGTTCTTTCCAAACCTTAGACTGTAAATATAAAATGAAAACTCATTTTTCAATTATTCACCCTAATTTAGGTTACAAATTCATGTTTATTCAGAGTACTTACAGTATCATGTTTATTGCATCTAAATCTCCATGTGCCACCCCCCCTTTATTGTATGCCTCCTCCCAAATTGGACGTCTTTTCTTCCCTCATTAAATGATAACTATAACCAGTCTGAATAGATCCTACATCTGGTACATTATTATAAACTGCCCAAAACCCCTGAATTGTACTGAAAGTGTAGATTTTTTTTAAGATTGGATTCATATTCACTTGCAGTGCACCCTCTGACAGTCCTGCAACAATACAACCCATACATTTAAAATTTCTTCAGTCAAATACAATTACACAATGTCTAATTCATCTTTTAGCCAATCACCTCTTCTTTCAAAGGAAGGAATAGCCCAAATTTCAAAACTATCCATCTTCTAACTTTTAAAATAAGTTTTATGATATTACTCCTTACAAAAGTTTAAACAGACTTTAAAATTATTTTTTCTCAAGTTTTGATTAAGTGATACGGTTGTGTTTGATTGAAAATTCGGTGGTTATAATCGGTCCTTAAGTCTTGGATAAATAGTGCGCATTTTTATAGTAAATTACGAAATGAGGCATTAATTTGTACCGCACATGTATAAACTCATCAGCTGTCAGTCAGAACTTTAAAGATTATCTAAATAATAATAATATGCAAAATAAATAGCTCTTTATATAACCTATTCATTATTACAAGCAAATTTTTTCCAAAAATCGGTGAAAATTATATATAAAATTTAAAATATTAATCAGACGACAATAACAAACGAAAAAGCTCGACC